>CATQIS010000001.1:600000-826005 GCA_958296335.1 Urtica urens
TATCTTAAACTTGTCAAAATGTAACTTTAAAATGCTAAAATGTAACTTTAACTTGTCAAATTGTAATTTTAACTTTCAAAAATTGTAAGCTTCACTTGTCAAAATGTAACTTTAACATGTCAAAACGTGACTTTAACCTGTCAAAATGTAACTTTAACTTATCAAAACATAACTTTATCTATTAAAAACCATATATTTAACTTGACAAAACGTAACTTTATCTTGTTAAACCATAACTTTAACTTGTAGAAAACATATATTTAACTTGTAAAATTGTAACTTTAACTTGTCAAAATGTAACTTTAACTTAACAAAACGTAACTTTAACTTGTCAAGATGTAACTTTATCTTGTTAAAACGTAACTTTAACTTGTAGAAAACTTTTCTTTAACTTGTCAAATTGTAAATTTAACTTGTCAAAATGTAACTTTAACTTGTCAAAATGTAACTTTAACTTTTCAAAACTCAACTTTAACTTATCAAAATGTAACTTTAAAATATCAAAATATAATTTTAATTTGTCAAAATGTAACTTTAACTTGTTAAAATGCAACTTTAACTTATAAAACCGTATCTTTAACTTGTTAAAATGTAACTTTAAAATTTGAAAATATAACTTTAACTTGTCAAATCGTAACTTCAACTTGTCAAAATGTAAATTTAACTCTTCAAAACGTAACTTTATTTTGTCAACGTGTAACTTTAACTTGTTAAAATGTAACTTTAACTAGTAAGAAACGTATCTTTAACTTGTCTAAATGTAATTTTAAAATGTAAAAATGTAATTTTAACTTGTCAAATTGTAGTTTGAACTTGTAAAATCGTAACATTAACTTGTCAAAATGTAACCTTAACTTGTTAAAACGTAACTTTAACTTGTCAAATGTAACTTTAACTTATCAAAACATAACTTTAACTAGTAAGAAACGTATCTTTAACTTGTCAAAATGTAACTTTAAAATTCTAAAATGTAACTTTAACTTGTAAAAATGTAATTTTAACTTTTCAAATTGTAATTTTAACTTGTAAAATCGTATCTTGAACTTGTCAAACTATATCTTTAATTTGTCAAACGTAACTTTAAATTGTTAAAACGTTACTTTAACTTAAAACTTATAAAACAGTATCTTTAACTTGTCAAAATGTAACATTAAAATGTCAACATGTAACTTTAACTTGTAAAAATGTATCTTTAACTTTTCAATATGAAACTTAAAAAGGTCAAATGTAACTTTAACTTGTCATATTGTAATTGTAATTTGTAAAAAACGTAACTATAACTTGTCAAAATATAACTTTAACTTGTCAAAACGTAACTTTAACTTGTAAAACCGTATCTTTAACTTGTCAAAATGTAAATTTAAAATGTCAAAATATAACTTTAACTAGTCAAATCGTAACTTCAACTTGTCAAAATGTAACTCTAACTCTTCAAAACGTAACTTTAACTTGTCAAAATGTAACTTTACCTTGTTAAAATGTAACATTAACTAGTAAGAAACATAACGTTAACTTGTCAAAATGTAACTTTAAAATGTTAAAATAACTTTAACTTGTCAAATTGTAATTTTAACTTGTAAATTTGTAACTTTAACTTATCAAAATGTAACTTTAACTTGTCAAAACGTAACTTTAACTTGTCAAAATTAACTTATCAAAACATAACTTTAACTAGTAAAAACCTATCTTAAACTTGTCAAAATGTAACTTTAAAATGCTAAAATGTAACTTTAACTTGTCAAATTGTAATTTTATCTTGTAAAATCGTAACTTGAACTTGTCAAAATATAACTTTAATTTGTCAAAACTAACTTTAAGGTGTTAATACGTAAGTTTAAGTTGTTAAAACTTAACTTTACCTTGTAAAATGTGTTACTTTAACTTGTCAAAATATTACTTTAACTTGTCAAAAAATAACTTTAACTTAGAAAACCGTATCTTTAACTTGTCAAAATGAAACTTTAAAATGTCAAAATGTTACTTTAACTTGTAAAAAACGTATCTTTAACTTTTCAAAATGAATATTTAAATGTCAAAATGTAACTTTAACTTGTCATATTGTAATTTTCATTTGTAAAAAACGTAACTATAACTTGTCAAAATGTAACTTTCACTTATCAAGACGTAACTTTAACTTATAAAACCGTATGTTCAACTTGTCAAAATCTAACTTTAACTCTTCAAAACGTAACTTTAACTTGTTAAAATGGAACTTCAACTTGTTCAAATGTAACTTTAACAAGAATATCTTTAACTTGTCAAAATGTAACTTTAACTTTTCAAATTGTAATTTTAACTTGTAAAATTGTAATTTTAACTTGTAAAACCGTAACTTTAACTTGTCAAAATGTAACTTTAACTTGTCAAAACGTATCTTTAACTTGTAAAAATGTAACTTTAAAATTCTAAAATGTAACTTTAACTTGTCAAATTGTTATTTTAACTTGTAAAATCGTATCTTGAACTTGTCACAATATAACTTTAATTTGTCAAACGTAACTTTAAGTTGTTAAAACGTAACATTAAGTTGTTAAAACGTAACTTTACCTTGTAAAATGTGTAACTTTAACTTGTCAAAATATTACTTAAACTTAAAACTTATACAACAGTATCTTTAACTTGTCAAAATGTAACTTTAAAATGTCAAAATGTAACTTTAACTTTTAAAAAACGTAACTTCAACTTGTCAAAATGTAACTTTAACTAGTTAGAAACGTAACTTTAACTTGTCAAAATGTAACTTTAACATGTTAAAATATAACTTTAACTTGTTAAAATATAACTTTAACTAGTTAGAAACGTATCTTTAACTTGTCAAAATGTAACTTTAACTTGTTAAAATGTAACTTTAACTTGTCAAATCATAATTTTAAAATGCTAAAATGTAACTTTAACATGTCAAATTGTAATTTTGATTTGTAAAATTGTAACTTTAACTTGTCAAACGTAACTTTAACTTCATGTGTTTAAAATAACTTCTCAAAAAATAACTTTATGTTGTTAAAATATAAATTTACCTAGTAAGAAATGTATCTTTAACTTGTCAAAATGTAACTTTAACTTGTCAAATTGTAATTTTAACTTGTAAAATCATAACTTTTGTAAGTTAAAGTTATGTTTTGATAAGTTAAAGTTACATTTTGACAAGTTAAAGTTACACTTTTTACAAGTTAAAGTTACATTTTGTAAAGTTATAGTTACGTTTTTTACAAGTTAAAGTTACATTTTGACAAGTTAAAGTTACATTTTGTTCCGTTTTGAAGAGTTAAAGTTACATTTTGACAAGTTGAAAATACGGTTTTGTAAGTTAAACTTATGTTTTGACATTTTATAGTTACATTTTGACAAGTTAAAGTTACACTTTTTACAAGTAAAAGTTACGTTTAGACAAGTTAAAGTTATATTTTGACAAGTTATAGTTACGTTTTTTAGAAGTTAAAGGTACGTTTTGACAAGTTAAAATAAAATTTTGAAAAGTTAAAGTTATGTTTTGAAGAGTTAAAGTTACATGTTGACTAATTTAAGATAAGATTTGACAAGTTAAAGTTATATTTTGACATTTTAAAGTTATATTTTGACAAGTTGAAGATACGGTTTTATATGTTAAAGTTACGTTTTGATAAGTTAAAGTTACATTTTGACAAGTTAAAGTTACACTTTTTAGAAGTTAAAGTTACGTTTTGACAAGTTATAATTACATTTTTTACAAGTTAAAGTTTAGTTTTGACGAGTTAAAGATACATTTTGTAAATTAAAGTTCCGTTTTGAAGAGTTAAAGTTACATTTTGACAAGTTATAATTACATTTTTTACAAGTTAAAGTTTAGTTTTGACGAGTTAAAGATACATTTTGTAAATTAAAGTTCCGTTTTGAAGAGTTAAAGTTACATTTTGATAATTTGAAAATACGGTTTTGTAAGTTAAAGTTGTGTTTTGATAAGTTAAAGTTACATTTTGACAAGTTAAAGTTACACTTTTTACAAGTTAAAGTTACGTTTTGACAAGTTAAAGTTACATTTTGACAAGTTATAGTTACGTTTTTTAGAAGTTAAAGGTACATTTTGACAAGTTAAAATTAAATTTTGAAAAGTTAAAGTTACGTTTTGAAGAGTTAAAGTTACATGTTGACTAGTTTAAGATACGATTTTGTAAGTTAAAGTTATGTTTTGATAAGTTAAAGTTACATTTTGACAAGTTAAAGTTATACTTTTTACAAGTTAAAGTTACGTTTTGACAAGTTAAAGTTACATTTGACAAGTTATAGTTACGTTTTTTAGAAGTTAAAGTTACGTTTTCACATGTTAAAGTTTCACTTTGACATTTTAAAGTTACATTTTGACAAGTTAAAGTTACATTTTGACAAGTTAAAGTTACAGTTTTTACAAGTAAAAGTTACGTTTTGATAAGTTAAAGTTACATTTTGACAAGTTATAGTTACGTTTTTTAGAAGTTAAAGTTACATTATGTAAAGTTAAAGTTACGTTTTGAAGAGTTCAAGTTACATTTGGACAAGTTGAAGATACGATTTCACAAGTTAAAGTTATATTTTGTCATTTTAAAGTTACATTTTGACAAGTTAAAGTTACATTTTGAAAAGTTATAGTTACGTTTTTTTACAAGTTAAAGTTACCTTTTGACAAGTTAAAGTTACATTTTGTAAAGTTAAAGTTCCGTTTGAAGAATTAAAGTTACATTTTGACAAGTTGAAGATACGGTTTTGTAAGTTAAAGTTATGTTTTGATAAGTTAAAGTTACATTTTGACAAGTTAAAGTTACACTTTTTACAAGTTAAAGTTACGTTTTGACAAGTTAAAAGTTACATTTTGACAAGTTATAGTTACGTTTTTTAGAAGTTAAAGTTACGTTTTCACATGTTAAAGTTTCACTTTGACATTTTAAAGTTACATTTTGACAAGTTAAAGTTACAGTTTTTACAAGTAAAAGTTACGTTTTGTTAAGTTAAAGTTACATTTTGACAAGTTATAGTTACGTTTTTTAGAAGTTAAAGTTACGTTTTAACAAGTTAAAGTTACATTATGTAAAGTTAAAGTTACGTTTTGAAGTGTTCAAGTTACATTTTCACAAGTTGAAGATACGATTTGACAAGTTAAAGTTATATTTTGACATTTTAAAGTTACATTTTTACAAGTTATCGTTACACTTTTTACAAGTTAAAGTTACGTTTTGACAAGTTAAAGCTAAATTTTGACAAGTTAATGTTACGTTTTGAAGAGTTAAAGTTACATTTTGACAAGTTATAGTTACGTTTTTTTTACAAGTTAAAGTTACGTTTTGACAAGTTAAAGTTACATTTTGTAAAGTTAAAGTTCCGTTTTGAAGAGTTAAAGTTACATTTTGACAAGTTGAAGATACGGTTTGTAAGTTAAAGTTATGTTTTGATAAGTTAAAGTTACGTTTTGATAAGTTAAAGTTACATTTTCACAAGTTAAAGTTATAATTTTTAGAAGTTAAAGTTACGTTTTGACAAGTTAAAGTTACATTATGACAAGTTATAGTTACATTTTTTACAAGTTAAAGTTACGTTTTGACAAGTTAAGGATACATTTTGTAAATTAAAGTTCCGTTTTGAAGAGTTAAAGTTACATTTTGACAAGTTGAAAATACGGTTTTGTAAGTTAAAGTTATATTCTGATTAGTTAAAGTTACATTTTGACAAGTTAAAGTTACACTTTTAACAAGTTGAAGTTACGTTTTGACAAGTTAAAGTTACATTTTGACAAGTTATAGTTACGTTATTTAGAAGTTAAAGTTACGTTTTGACATGTTAAAGTTACACTTTGACATTTTAAAGTTACATTTTGACAAGTTAAAGTTACACTTTTTACAAGTTAAAGTTACGTTTTGACAAGTTTAAGTTAAATTTTGACAAGTTAAAGTTAAATTTTGACAAGTAAAAGTTACGTTTTGACAAGTTAAAGTTACATGTTGACAAGTAATAGTTACGTTTTTTAGAAGTTAAAGTCACGTTTTAACAAGTTAAAGTTACATTATGTAAAGTTAAAGTTACGTTTTGAAGTGTTCAAGTTACATTTTGACAAGTTGAAGATACGATATGACAAGTTAAAGTTATATTTTGACATTTTAAGGTTATATTTTGACAAGTTATCGTTACACTTTTTACAAGTTAAAGTTAAGTTTTGACAAGTTTAAGTTAAATTTTGACAAGTTAAAGTTAAAATTTGACAAGTTAAAGTTACGTTTTGAAGAGTTAAAGTTACATTTTGACAAGTTATAGTTACGTTTTTTTACATGTTAAAGTTACGTTTTGACAAGTTAAAGTTACATTTTGTAAAGTTAAAGTTCCGTTTTGAAGAGTTAAAGTTACATTTTGACAAGTTGAAGATACGGTTTTGTAAGTTAAAGTTATGTTTTGATAAGTTAAAGTTACATTTTGACAAGTTAAAGTTACACTTTTTACAAGTTAAAGTTACATTTTGACAAGTTAAAGTTACATTTTGACAAGTTATAGTTACATTTTTTATAAGTTAAAGTTACGTTTTGACAAGTTAAAGTTATATTATGTAAAGTTAAAGTTACGTTTTGAAGAGTTCAAGTTACATTTTGACAAGTTGAAGATACGATTTGACAAGTTAAAGTTATATTTTGACATTTTAAAGTTACATTTTGACAAGTTATCGTTACACTTTTTACGAGTTAAAGTTACGTTTTGACAAGTTAAAGTTAAATTTTGACAAGTTAAAGTTACGTTTTGAAGAGTTAAAGTTACATTTTGACAAGTTGAAGATAAGATTTGACAAGTTAAAGTTATATTTTGACATTTTAATTTTACGTTTTGACAAGTTAAAGTTACATTTTGTAAAGTTAAAGTTACATTTTCACAAGTTAAAGTTACATTTTGACAAGTTATAGTTATGTTTTTTACAAGTTAAAGTTACGTTTTGACAAGTTAAAGTTACATTTTGTAAAGTTAAAGTTCCTTTTTGAAGAGTTAAAGTTTCATTTTGACAAGTTGAAGATACGATTTGACAAGTTAAAGTTACGTTTTGAAGAGTTAAAGTTACATTTTGACAAGTTATAGTTACGTTTTTTTTACATGTTAAAGTTACGTTTTGACAAGTTAAAGTTACATTTTGTAAAGTTAAAGTTCCGTTTTGAAGAGTTAAAGTTACATTTTGACAAGTTGAAGATACGGTTTTGTAAGTTAAAGTTATGTTTTGATAAGTTAAAGTTACATTTTGACAAGTTAAAGTTACACTTTTTACAAGTTAAAGTTACATTTTGACAAGTTAAAGTTACATTTTGACAAGTTATAGTTACATTTTTTAGAAGTTAAAGTTACGTTTTGACAAGTTAAAGTTATATTATGTAAAGTTAAAGTTACGTTTTGAAGAGTTCAAGTTACATTTTGACAAGTTGAAGATACGATTTGACAAGTTAAAGTTATATTTTGACATTTTAAAGTTACATTTTGACAAGTTATCGTTACACTTTTTACGAGTTAAAGTTACGTTTTGACAAGTTAAAGTTAAATTTTGACAAGTTAAAGTTACGTTTTGAAGAGTTAAAGTTACATTTTGACAAGTTGAAGATAAGATTTGACAAGTTAAAGTTATATTTTGACATTTTAATTTTACGTTTTGACAAGTTAAAGTTACATTTTGTAAAGTTAAAGTTACATTTTCACAAGTTAAAGTTACATTTTAACAAGTTATAGTTATGTTTTTTACAAGTTAAAGTTACGTTTTGACAAGTTAAAGTTACATTTTGTAAAGTTAAAGTTCCTTTTTGAAGAGTTAAAGTTTCATTTTGACAAGTTGAAGATACGATTTGACAAGTTAAAGTTACGTTTTGAAGAGTTAAAGTTACATTTTGACAAGTTATAGTTACGTTTTTTTACATGTTAAAGTTACGTTTTGACAAGTTAAAGTTACATTTTGTAAAGTTAAAGTTCCGTTTTGAAGAGTTAAAGTTACATTTTGACAAGTTGAAGATACGGTTTTGTAAGTTAAAGTTATGTTTTGATAAATTAAAGTTACATTTTGACAAGTTAAAGTTACACTTTTTACAAGTTAAAGTTACATTTTGACAAGTTAAAGTTACATTTTGACAAGTTATAGTTACATTTTTTAGAAGTTAAAGTTACGTTTTGACAAGTTAAAGTTATATTATGTAAAGTTAAAGTTACGTTTTGAAGAGTTCAAGTTACATTTTGACAAGTTGAAGATACGATTTGACAAGTTAAAGTTATATTTTGACATTTTAAAGTTACATTTTGACAAGTTATCGTTACACTTTTTACGAGTTAAAGTTACGTTTTGACAAGTTAAAGTTAAATTTTGACAAGTTAAAGTTACGTTTTGAAGATTTAAAGTTACATTTTGACAAGTTGAAGATAAGATTTGACAAGTTAAAGTTATATTTTGACATTTTAATTTTACGTTTTGACAAGTTAAAGTTACATTTTGTAAAGTTAAAGTTACATTTTCACAAGTTAAAGTTACATTTTGACAAGTTATAGTTATGTTTTTTACAAGTTAAAGTTACGTTTTGACAAGTTAAAGTTACATTTTGTAAAGTTAAAGTTCCTTTTTGAAGAGTTAAAGTTTCATTTTGACAAGTTGAAGATACGATTTGACAAGTTAAAGTTACGTTTTGAAGAGTTAAAGTTACATTTTGACAAGTTATAGTTACGTTTTTTTACATGTTAAAGTTACGTTTTGACAAGTTAAAGTTACATTTTGTAAAGTTAAAGTTCCGTTTTGAAGAGTTAAAGTTACATTTTGACAAGTTGAAGATACGGTTTTGTAAGTTAAAGTTATGTTTTGATAAATTAAAGTTACATTTTGACAAGTTAAAGTTACACTTTTTACAAGTTAAAGTTACATTTTGACAAGTTAAAGGTACATTTTGACAAGTTATAGTTACATTTTTTAGAAGTTAAAGTTACGTTTTGACAAGTTAAAGTTATATTATGTAAAGTTAAAGTTACGTTTTGAAGAGTTCAAGTTACATTTTGACAAGTTGAAGATACGATTTGACAAGTTAAAGTTATATTTTGACATTTTAAAGTTACATTTTGACAAGTTATCGTTACACTTTTTACGAGTTAAAGTTACGTTTTGACAAGTTAAAGTTAAATTTTGACAAGTTAAAGTTACGTTTTGACAAGTTAAAGTTACATTTTGTAAAGTTAAAGTTACATTTTCACAAGTTAAAGTTACATTTTGACAAGTTATAGTTATGTTTTTTACAAGTTAAAGTTACGTTTTGACAAGTTAAAGTTACATTTTGTAAAGTTAAAGTTCCTTTTTGAAGAGTTAAAGTTTTATTTTGACAAGTTGAAGATACGATTTGACAAGTTAAAGTTACGTTTTGAAGAGTTAAAGTTACATTTTGACAAGTTATAGTTACGTTTTTTTACATGTTAAAGGTACGTTTTGACAAGTTAAAGTTACATTTTGTAAAGTTAAAGTTACGTTTTGAAGAGTTAAAGTTACATTTTGACAAGTTGAAGATAAGATTTGACAAGTTAAAGTTATATTTTGACATTTTAAAGTTACATTTTGACAAGTTAAAGTTATACTTTTTATAAGTAAAAGTTACGTTTTGACAAGTTAAAGTTACATTTTGAGAAGTTATAGTTACGTTTTTTAGAAGTTAAAGTTACATTTTGACAAGTTAAAGTTTATTTTGTAAAGTTATAGTTACGTTTTGAAGAGTTCAAGTTACATTTTGACAAGTTGAAGATACGATTTGACAAGTTAAATATATATTTTGACATTTTAAAGTTACATTCTGACAAGTTAAAGTTACACTTTTTACAAGTTAAAGTTACGTTTTGACAAGTTAAAGTTACATTGTGACAAGTTTTAGTTAAGTTTTTTAGAAGTTAAAGTTACGTTTTGACATGTTAAAGTTACGTTTTGACATTTTAAAGTTACATTTTGACAAGTTATAGTTACCTTTTTTAGAAGTTAAAGTTACATTTTGACAAGTTAAAGTTACATTTTGACAAGTTATAGTTACGTTTTTTAGAAGTTAAAGTTACATTATGTAAAGTTAAAGTTACGTTTTGAAGAGTTCAAGTTACATTTTGACAAGTTGAAGATACGATTTGACAAGTTAAAGTTATTATTTGACATTTTAAAGTTACATTTTGACAAGTTAAAGTTACAATTTTTAGAAGTTAAAGTTACGTTTAACAAGTTAAAGTTACATTTTGACAAGTTATAGTTACGTTTTTTTACAAGTTAAAGTTACATTTTGACAAGTTAAAGTAAAATTTTGACAAGTTAAAGTTACGTTTTGAAGAGTTAAAGTTACATTTTGACTAGTTAAAGATAAGATTTGATACGTTAAAGTTATATTTTGACATTTTAAAGTTACATTTTGACAAGTTGAAGATACGGTTTTATATGTTAAAGTTACGTTTTGATAAGTTAAAGTTACATTTTGACAAGTTAAAGTTATACTTTTTAGAAGTTAAAGTTACTTTTTGACAAGTTAAAGTTACATTATGACAAATTATAGTTACATTTTTTAGAAGTTAAAGTTACGTTTTGACAAGTTAAAGTTACATTTTGTAAATTAAAGTTCCGTTTTGAAGAGTTAAAGTTACATTTTGACAAGTTGAAAATTCGGTTTTGTAAGTTAAAGTTATATTTTGATTAGTTAAAGTTACATTTTGACAAGTTAAAGTTACACTTTTTACAAGTTGAAGTTACGTTTTGACAAGTTAAAGTTACATTTTGACAAGTTATAGTTACGTTTTTTAGAAGTTAAAGTTACGTTTTGACATGTTAAAGTTACACTTTGACATTTTAAAGTTACATTTTGACAAGTTAAAGTTACACTTTTTACAAGTTAAAGTTACATTTTGACAAGTTAAAGTTACATTTTGACAAGTTATAGTTACGTTTTTTTACATGTTAAAGGTACGTTTTGACAAGTTAAAGTTACATTTTGTAAAGTTAAAGTTACGTTTTGAAGAGTTAAAGTTACATTTTGACAAGTTGAAGATAAGATTTGACAAGTTAAAGTTATATTTTGACATTTTAAAGTTACATTTTGACAAGTTAAAGTTATACTTTTTATAAGTAAAAGTTACGTTTTGACAAGTTAAAGTTACATTTTGAGAAGTTATAGTTACGTTTTTTAGAAGTTAAAGTTACATTTTGACAAGTTAAAGTTTATTTTGTAAAGTTATAGTTACGTTTTGAAGAGTTCAAGTTACATTTTGACAAGTTGAAGATACGATTTGACAAGTTAAATATATATTTTGACATTTTAAAGTTACATTCTGACAAGTTAAAGTTACACTTTTTACAAGTTAAAGTTACGTTTTGACAAGTTAAAGGTACATTTTGACAAGTTTTAGTTAAGTTTTTTAGAAGTTAAAGTTACGTTTTGACATGTTAAAGTTACGTTTTGACATTTTAAAGTTACATTTTGACAAGTTATAGTTACCTTTTTTAGAAGTTAAAGTTACATTTTGACAAGTTAAAGTTACATTTTGACAAGTTATAGTTACGTTTTTTAGAAGTTAAAGTTACATTATGTAAAGTTAAAGTTACGTTTTGAAGAGTTCAAGTTACATTTTGACAAGTTGAAGATACGATTTGACAAGTTAAAGTTATTATTTGACATTTTAAAGTTACATTTTGACAAGTTAAAGTTACAATTTTTAGAAGTTAAAGTTACGTTTAACAAGTTAAAGTTACATTTTGACAAGTTATAGTTACGTTTTTTTACAAGTTAAAGTTACATTTTGACAAGTTAAAGTAAAATTTTGACAAGTTAAAGTTACGTTTTGAAGAGTTAAAGTTACATTTTGACTAGTTAAAGATAAGATTTGATACGTTAAAGTTATATTTTGACATTTTAAAGTTACATTTTGACAAGTTGAAGATACGGTTTTATATGTTAAAGTTACGTTTTGATAAGTTAAAGTTACATTTTGACAAGTTAAAGTTATACTTTTTAGAAGTTAAAGTTACTTTTTGACAAGTTAAAGTTACATTATGATAAATTATAGTTACATTTTTTAGAAGTTAAAGTTACGTTTTGACAAGTTAAAGTTACATTTTGTAAATTAAAGTTCCGTTTTGAAGAGTTAAAGTTACATTTTGACAAGTTGAAAATTCGGTTTTGTAAGTTAAAGTTATATTTTGATTAGTTAAAGTTACATTTTGACAAGTTAAAGTTACACTTTTTACAAGTTGAAGTTACGTTTTGACAAGTTAAAGTTACATTTTGACAAGTTATAGTTACGTTTTTTAGAAGTTAAAGTTACGTTTTGACATGTTAAAGTTACACTTTGACATTTTAAAGTTACATTTTGACAAGTTAAAGTTACACTTTTTACAAGTTAAAGTTACATTTTGACAAGTTAAAGTTACATTTTGACAAGTTATAGTTACGTTTTTTTACATGTTAAAGGTACGTTTTGACAAGTTAAAGTTACATTTTGTAAAGTTAAAGTTACGTTTTGAAGAGTTAAAGTTACATTTTGACAAGTTGAAGATAAGATTTGACAAGTTAAAGTTATATTTTGACATTTTAAAGTTACATTTTGACAAGTTAAAGTTATACTTTTTATAAGTAAAAGTTACGTTTTGACAAGTTAAAGTTACATTTTGAGAAGTTATAGTTACGTTTTTTAGAAGTTAAAGTTACATTTTGACAAGTTAAAGTTTATTTTGTAAAGTTATAGTTACGTTTTGAAGAGTTCAAGTTACATTTTGACAAGTTGAAGATACGATTTGACAAGTTAAATATATATTTTGACATTTTAAAGTTACATTCTGACAAGTTAAAGTTACACTTTTTACAAGTTAAAGTTACGTTTTGACAAGTTAAAGTTACATTTTGACAAGTTTTAGTTAAGTTTTTTAGAAGTTAAAGTTACGTTTTGACATGTTAAAGTTACGTTTTGACATTTTAAAGTTACATTTTGACAAGTTATAGTTACCTTTTTTAGAAGTTAAAGTTACATTTTGACAAGTTAAAGTTACATTTTGACAAGTTATAGTTACGTTTTTTAGAAGTTAAAGTTACATTATGTAAAGTTAAAGTTACGTTTTGAAGAGTTCAAGTTACATTTTGACAAGTTGAAGATACGATTTGACAAGTTAAAGTTATTATTTGACATTTTAAAGTTACATTTTGACAAGTTAAAGTTACAATTTTTAGAAGTTAAAGTTACGTTTAACAAGTTAAAGTTACATTTTGACAAGTTATAGTTACGTTTTTTTACAAGTTAAAGTTACATTTTGACAAGTTAAAGTAAAATTTTGACAAGTTAAAGTTACGTTTTGAAGAGTTAAAGTTACATTTTGACTAGTTAAAGATAAGATTTGATACGTTAAAGTTATATTTTGACATTTTAAAGTTACATTTTGACAAGTTGAAGATACGGTTTTATATGTTAAAGTTACGTTTTGATAAGTTAAAGTTACATTTTGACAAGTTAAAGTTATACTTTTTAGAAGTTAAAGTTACTTTTTGGCAAGTTAAAGTTACATTATGACAAATTATAGTTACATTTTTTAGAAGTTAAAGTTACGTTTTGACAAGTTAAAGTTACATTTTGTAAATTAAAGTTCCGTTTTGAAGAGTTAAAGTTACATTTTGACAAGTTGAAAATTCGGTTTTGTAAGTTAAAGTTATATTTTGATTAGTTAAAGTTACATTTTGACAAGTTAAAGTTACACTTTTTACAAGTTGAAGTTACGTTTTGACAAGTTAAAGTTACATTTTGACAAGTTATAGTTACGTTTTTTAGAAGTTAAAGTTACGTTTTGACATGTTAAAGTTACACTTTGACATTTTAAAGTTACATTTTGACAAGTTAAAGTTACACTTTTTACAAGTTAAAGTTACATTTTGACAAGTTAAAGTTACATTTTGACAAGTTATAGTTACGTTTTTTAGAAGTTAAAGTTACATTATGTAAAGTTAAAGTTACGTTTTGAAGTGTTCAAGTTACATTTTGACAAGTTGAAGATACGATTTGACAAGTTAAAGTTATATTTTGACATTTAAAAGTTACATTTTGACAAGTTAAAGATACGGTTTTGTAAGTTAAAGTTATGTTTTGATAAGTTAAAGTTACATTTTGACAAGTTAAAGTTACACTTTTTACAAGTTCAAGTTACGTTTTGACAACTTAAAGTTACATTTTGACAAGTTATAGTTACGTTTTTTAGAAGTTAAAGTTACGTTTTGAAGAGTTAAAGTAACATTTTGACTAGTTTAAGATACGATTTGATAAGTTAAAGTTATATTTTGACATTTTAAAGTTACATTTTGACAAGTTGAAGATACAGTTTTATATGTTAAAGTTACGTTTTGATAAGTTAAAGTTACATTTTGACAGGTTAAAGTTACACTTTTTAGAAGTTAAAGTTACGTTTTGACAAGTTAAAGTTACATTATGACAAATTATAGTTACTTTTTTTATAAGTTAAAGTTACGTTTTGACAAGTTAAAGTTACATTTTGTAAATTAAAGTTCCGTTTTGAAGAGTTAAAGTTACATTTTGACAAGTTGAAAATACGGTTTTGTAAGTTAAAGTTATATTTTGATTAGTTAAAGTTACACTTTGACCAGTTAAAGTTACACTTTTTACAAGTTGAAGTTACGTTTTGACAAGTTAAAGTTACATTTTGACAGGTTATAGTTACGTTTTTTAGAAGTTAAAGTTACGTTTTGAAATGTTAAAGTTACACTTTGACATTTTAAAGTTACATTTTGAAAAGTTAAAGTTACACTTTTTACAAGTAAAAGTTACGTTTTGACAAGTTAAAGTTACATTTTGAAAAGTTTTAGTTACGTTTTTTAGAAGTTAAAGTTACATTATGTAAAGTTAAAGTTACGTTTTGAAGTGTTCAAGTTACATTTTGACAAGTTGAAGATACGATTTGACAAGTTAAAGTTATATTATGACATTTTAAAGTTACATTTCGACAAGTTATCGTTACACTTTTTACAAGTTAAAGTTACGTTTTGACAAGGTAAAGTTAAATTTTGACAAGTTAAAGTTACGTTTTGAAGAGTTAAAGTTACATTTTGACAAGTTGAAGATAAGATTTGACAAGTTAAAGTTATATTTTGACATTTTAAAATTACATTTTGACAAGTTAAAGTTACAATTTTTAGAAGTTAAAGTTACGTTTTGACAAGTTAAAGTTACATTTTGACAAGTTATAGTTAAGTTTTTTAGAAGTTAAAGTTACGTTTTGACATGTTAAAGTTACGTTTTGACATTTTAAAGTTACATTTTGACAAGTTATAGTTACCTTTTTTAGAAGTTAAAGTTACATTTTGACAAGTTAAAGTTACATTTTGACAAGTTCTAGTTACGTTTTTTAGAAGTTAAAGTTACATTATGTAAAGTTAAAGTTACGTTTTGAAGAGTTCAAGTTACATTTTGACAAGTTGAAGATACGATTTGACAAGTTAAAGTTATTATTTGACATTTTAAAGTTACATTTTGACAAGTTAAAGTTACAATTTTTAGAAGTTAAAGTTATGTTTTGACAAGTTAAAGTTACATTTTGACAAGTTATAGTTACGTTTTTTTACAAGTTAAAGTTACGTTTTGACAAGTTAAAGTTACATTTTGTAAAGTTAAAGTTACGTTTTGAAAAGTTAAAGTTACATTTTGACAAGTTGAAGTTACATTTTACAAGTTAAAGTTATATTTTGACATTTAAAAGTTACATTTTGACAAGTTAAAGATACGGTTTTGTAAGTTAAAGTTATGTTTTGATAAGTTAAAGTTACATTTTGACAAGTTAAAGTTACAATTTTTACAAGTTCAAGTTACGTTTTGACAACTTAAAGTTACATTTTGACAAGTTATAGTTACGTTTTTTAGAAGTTAAAGTTACCTTTTAACAAGTTAAAGTTAAATTTTGACAAGTTAAAGTTACGTTTTGAATAGTTAAAGTAACATTTTGACTAGTTTAAGATACGATTTGATAAGTTAAAGTTATATTTTGACATTTTAAAGTTACATTTTGACAAGTTGAAGATACAGTTTTATATGTTAAAGTTACGTTTTGATAAGTTAAAGTTACATTTTGACAAGTTAAAGTTACACTTTTTAGAAGTTAAAGTTACGTTTTGAAAAGTTAAAGTTACATTATGACAAATTATAGTTACATTTTTTATAAGTTAAAGTTACGTTTTGACAAGTTAAAGTTACATTTTGTAAATTAAAGTTCCGTTTTGAAGAGTTAAAGTTACATTTTGACAAGTTGAAAATACGGTTTTGTATGTTAAAGTTATATTTTGATTAGTTAAAGTTACATTTTGACAAGTTAAAGTTACACTTTTTACAAGTTGAAGTTACGTTTTGACAAGTTAAAGTTACATTTTGACAAGTTATAGTTACGTTTTTTAGAAGTTAAAGTTACGTTTTGACAAGTTAAAGTTACACTTTTTACAAGTTCAAGTTACGTTTTGACAACTTAAAGTTACATTTTGACAAGTTATAGTTACGTTTTTTAGAAGTTAAAGTTACGTTTTGAAGAGTTAAAGTAACATTTTGACTAGTTTAAGATACGATTTGATAAGTTAAAGTTATATTTTGACATTTTAAAGTTACATTTTGACAAGTTGAAGATACAGTTTTATATGTTAAAGTTACGTTTTGATAAGTTAAAGTTACATTTTGACAGGTTAAAGTTACACTTTTTAGAAGTTAAAGTTACGTTTTGACAAGTTAAAGTTACATTATGACAAATTATAGTTACTTTTTTTATAAGTTAAAGTTACGTTTTGACAAGTTAAAGTTACATTTTGTAAATTAAAGTTCCGTTTTGAAGAGTTAAAGTTACATTTTGACAAGTTGAAAATACGGTTTTGTAAGTTAAAGTTATATTTTGATTAGTTAAAGTTACACTTTGACCAGTTAAAGTTACACTTTTTACAAGTTGAAGTTACGTTTTGACAAGTTAAAGTTACATTTTGACAAGTTATAGTTACGTTTTTTAGAAGTTAAAGTTACGTTTTGAAAAGTTAAAGTTACACTTTGACATTTTAAAGTTACATTTTGAAAAGTTAAAGTTACACTTTTTACAAGTAAAAGTTACGTTTTGACAAATTAAAGTTACATTTTGACAAGTTTTAGTTACGTTTTTTAGAAGTTAAAGTTACATTATGTAAAGTTAAAGTTACGTTTTGAAGTGTTCAAGTTACATTTTGACAAGTTGAAGATACGATTTGACAAGTTAAAGTTATATTTTGACATTTTAAAGTTACATTTCGACAAGTTATCGTTACACTTTTTACAAGTTAAAGTTACATTTTGTAAAGTTAAAGTTCTGTTTTGAAGAGTTAAAGTTACATTTTGACAAGTTGAAGATACGGTTTTGTAAGTTAAAGTTATGTTTTGATAAGTTAAAGTTATATTTTGACAAGTTAAAGTTACACTTTTTACAAGTTAAAGTTACGTTTTGACAAGTTAAAGTTACATTTTGACAAGTTATAGTTACGTTTTTTAGAAGTTAAAGTTACGTTTTGACAAGTTAAATTTAAATTTTGACAAGTTAAAGTTACGTTTTGAAGAGTTAAAGTTACATTTTTACAAGGTTAAGATATGATTTGACAAGTTAAAGTTATATTTTAACATTTTTAAGTTACATTTTGACAAGTGGAAATTATACTTTTTACAAGTAAAAGTTACGTTTTGACAAGTTAAAGTTACATTTTGACAAGTTATAGTTTTGTTTTTTAGAAGTTAAAGTTATATTTTGACAAGTTAAAGTTATATTTTGTAAAGCTATAGTTACGTTTTGAAGAGTTCAAGTTACATTTTGACAAGTTGAAGATACGATTTGACAAGTTAAAGTTATATTTTGACATTTTAAAGATACATTTTGACAAGTTAAAGTAACACTTTTTACAAGTTAAAGTTACGTTTTGACAAGTTAAAGTTACATTTTGACAAGTTATAGTTACGTTTTTTTACAAGTTAAAGTTACGTTTTGACAAGTTAAAGTTACATTTTGTAAAGTTAAAGTTACGTTTTGAATAGTTAAAGTTGCATTTTGACAAGTTGAAGATACGATTTGACAAGTTAAATATATATTTTGACATTTTAAAGTTACATTTTGACAAGTTAAAGTTACACTTTTTACAAGTTAAAGTTATGTTTTGACAAGTTAAAGTTAAATTTTGACAAGTTAAAGTTACGTTTTGAAGAATTAAAGTTACATTTTGACAAGTTATAGTTACGTTTTTTTACAAGTTAAAGTTACGTTTTGACAAGTTAAAGTTACATTTTGTAAAGTTAAAGTTCCGTTTTGAAGAGTTAAAGTTACATTTTGACAAGTTGAAGATACGGTTTTGTAAGTTAAAATTATGTTTTGATAAGTTAAAGTTACATTTTGACAAGTTATAGTTACGTTTTTTTACAAGTTAAAGTTACGTTTTGACAAGTTAAAGTTACATTTTGTAAAGTTAAAGTTCCGTTTTGAAGAGTTAAAGTTACATTTTGACAAGTTGAAGATACGGTTTTGTAAGTTAAAATTATGTTTTGATAAGTTAAAGTTACATTTTGACAAGTTAAAGTTACACTTTTTACAAGTTAAAGTTACATTTTGACAAGCTAAAGTTACATTTTCACAAGTTACTGTTACGTTTTTTAGAAGTTAAAGTTACGTTTTGACGAGTTAAAGTTAAATTTTGACAAGTTAAAGTTACGTTTTGAAGAGTTAAAGTTACATTTTGACAAGTTGAAGATACGATTTGACAAGTTAAAGTTATATTTTAACATTTTAAAGTTACATTTTGACAAGTTAAAGTTATACTTTTTACAAGTAAAAGTTACGTTTTGACAAGTTAAAGTTACATTTTGACAAGTTATAGTTACGTTTTTTAGAAGTTAAAGTTACGTTTTAACAAGTTAAAGTTACATTATGTAAAGTTAAAGTTACGTGTTGAAGTGTTCAAGTTACATTTTGACAAGTTGAAGATACGATTTGACAAGTTAAAGTTACATTTTAACATTTTAAAGTTACATTTTGACAAGTTAAAGTTATACTTTTTACAAGTAAAAGTTACGTTTTGACAAGTTAAAGTTACATTTTGACAAGTTATAGTTACGTTTTTTTACAAGTTAAAGTTACGTTTTGACAAGTTAAAGTTACATTTTGTAAAGTTAAAGTTCCGTTTTGAAGAGTTAAAGTTACATTTTGACAAGTTGAAGATACGGTTTTGTAAGTTAAAATTATGTTTTGATAAGTTAAAGTTACATTTTGACAAGTTAAAGTTACACTTTTTACAAGTTAAAGTTACATTTTGACAAGCTAAAGTTACATTTTCACAAGTTACTGTTACGTTTTTTAGAAGTTAAAGTTACGTTTTGACGAGTTAAAGTTAAATTTTGACAAGTTAAAGTTACGTTTTGAAGAGTTAAAGTTACATTTTGACAAGTTGAAGATACGATTTGACAAGTTAAAGTTATATTTTAACATTTTAAAGTTACATTTTGACAAGTTAAAGTTATACTTTTTACAAGTAAAAGTTACGTTTTGACAAGTTAAAGTTACATTTTGACAAGTTATAGTTACGTTTTTTAGAAGTTAAAGTTACGTTTTAACAAGTTAAAGTTACATTATGTAAAGTTAAAGTTACGTGTTGAAGTGTTCAAGTTACATTTTGACAAGTTGAAGATACGATTTGACAAGTTAAAGTTACATTTTAACATTTTAAAGTTACATTTTGACAAGTTAAAGTTATACTTTTTACAAGTAAAAGTTACGTTTTGACAAGTTAAAGTTACATTTTGACAAGTTATAGTTACGTTTTTTAGAAGTTAAAGTTACGTTTTAACAAGTTAAAGTTACATTATGTAAAGTTAAAGTTACGTGTTGAAGTGTTCAAGTTACATTTTGACAAGTTGAAGATACGATTTGACAAGTTAAAGTTATATTTTGACATTTTAAAGTTACATTTTGACAAGTTATCGTTACACTTTTTACAAGTTAAAGTTACGTTTTGACAAGTTAAAGTTAAATTTTGACAAGTTAAAGTTACGTTTTGAAGAGTTAAAGTTACATTTTGACAAGTTATAGTTACGTTTTATAACAAGTTAAAGGTACGTTTTGACAAGTTAAAGTTACGTTTTGACAAGTTTAAGTTAAATTTTGACAAGTTAAAGTTATATTTTGACAAGTTAAAGTTACGTTTTGAAGAGTTAAAGTTACATTTTGACAAGTTATAGTTACGTTTTTTTACATGTTAAAGTTACGTTTTGACAAGTTAAAGTTACATTTTGTAAAGTTAAAGTTCCGTTTTGAAGAGTTAAAGTTACATTTTGACAAGTTGAAGATACGGTTTTGTAAGTTAAAGTTATGTTTTGATAAGTTAAAGTTACATTTTGACAAGTTTAAGTTACACTTTTTACAAGTTAAAGTTACATTTTGACAAGTTGAAGATACGGTTTTGTAAGTTAAAGTTATGTTTTGATAAGTTAAAGTTACATTTTGACAAGTTTAAGTTACACTTTTTACAAGTTAAAGTTACATTTTGACAAGTTAAAGTTACATTTTGACAAGTTATAGTTACATTTTTTCGAAGTTAAAGTTACGTTTTGACAAGTTAAAGTTACATTATGTAAAGTTAAAGTTACGTTTTGAAGAGTTCAAGTTACATTTTGACAAGTTACATTTTGACAAGTTGAAGATACGATTTGACAAGTTAAAGTTATATTTTGACATTTTAAAGTTACATTTTGACAAGTTAAAGTTATACTTTTTACAAGTAAAAGTTACGTTTTGACAAGTTAAAGTTACATTTTGACAAGTTATAGTTACGTTTTTTAGAACTTAAAGTTACGTTTTAACAAGTTAAAGTTATATTATGTAAACTTAAAGTTACGTTTTGAAGTGTTCAAGTTACATTTTGACAAGTTGAAGATACGATTTGAAGAGTTAAAGTTATATTTTGACATTTTAAAGTTACATTTTGACAAGTTATCGTTACACTTTTTACAAGTTAAAGTTACGTTTTGACAAGTTAAAGTTAAATTTTGACAAGTTAAAGTTACGTTTTGAAGAGTTAAAGTTACATTTTGACAAGTTGAAGATAAGATTTGACAAGTTAAAGTTATATTTTGACATTTTAAAATTACATTTTGACAAGTTAAAGTTACAATTTTTAGAAGTTAAAGTTACGTTTTGACAAGTTAAAGTTACATTTTGACAAGGTATAGTTACGTTTTTTTACATGTTAAAGTTACGTTTTGACAAGTTAAAGTTGAATTTTGACAAGTTAAAGTTACGTTTTGAAGAGTTAAAGTTACATTTTGACAAGTTATAGTTACGTTTTTTTACAAGTTAAAGTTACGTTTTGACAAGTTAAAGTTACGTTTTGACAAGTTTAAGTTAAATTTTGACAAGTTAAAGTTAAAATTTGACAAGTTAAAGTTACGTTTTGAAGAGTTAAAGTTACATTTTGACAAGTTATAGTTACGTTTTTTTACATGTTAAAGTTACGTTTTGACAAGTTAAAGTTACCTTTTGTAAAGTTAAAGTTCCGTTTTGAAGAGTTAAAGTTACATTTTGACAAGTTGAAGATACGGTTTTGTAAGTTAAAGTTAAGTTTTGATAAGTTAAAGTTACATTTTGACAAGTTTAAGTTACACTTTTTACAAGTTAAAGTTACATTTTGACAAGTTAAAGTTACATTTTGACAAGTTATAGTTACGTTTTTTAGAAGTTAAAGTTACGTTTTGACAAGTTAAAATTACATTATGTAAAGTTAAAGTTACGTTTTGAAGAGTTAAAGTTACATTTTGACAAGTTGAAGATACGATTTGACAAGTTAAAGTTATATTTTGACATTTTAAAGTTACATTTTGACAAGTTATCGTTACACTTTTTACAAGTTAAAGTTACGTTTTGACAAGTTAAAGTTAAATTTTGACAAGTTAAAGTTACGTTTTGAAGAGTTAAAGTTACATTTTGACAAGTTGAAGATAAGATTTGACAAGTTAAAGTTATATTTTGACATTTTAAAGTTACATTTTGACAAGTTAAAGTTACAATTTTTAGAAGATAAAGTTACGTTTTGACAAGTTAAAGTTACATTTTGACAAGTTATAGTTACGTTTTTTTACAAGTTAAAGTTACGTTTTGACAAGTTAAATTTATATTTTTTAAAGTTAAAGTTCTGTTTTGAAGAGTTATTGTTACATTTTGACAAGTTGAAGATACGGTTTTGTAAGTTAAAGTTATGTTTTGATAAGTTAAAGTTATATTTTGACAAGTTAAAGTTACACTTTTTACAAGTTAAAGTTACGTTTTGACAAGTTAAAATTACATTTTGACAAGTTATAGTTACGTTTTTTAGAAGTTAAAGTTACGTTTTGACAAGTTAAATTTAAATTTTGACAAGTTAAAGTTACGTTTTGAAGAGTTAAAGTTACATTTTGACAAGGTTAAGATACGATTTGACAAGTTAAGGTTATATTTTAACATTTTAAAGTTACATTTTGACAAGTGGAAGTTATACTTTTTACAAGTAAAAGTTACGTTTTGACAAGTTAAACTTACATTTTGACAAGTTATAGTTACGTTTTTTAGAAGTTAAAGTTACGTTTTAACAAGTTAAAGTAACATTATGTAAAGTTAAAGTTACGTTTTGAAGTGTTCAAGTTACATTTTGACAAGTTGAAGATACGATTTGACATGTTAAAGTTATATTTTGACATTTTAAAGTTACATTTTGACAAGTTAAAGTTACAATTTTTAGAAGTTAAAGTTACGTTTTGACAAGTTAAAGTTGAATTTTGACAAGTTAAAGTTACGTTTTGAAGAGTTAAAGTTACATTTTGAGAAGTTATAGTTACGTTGTTTTACAAGTTAAAGTTACGTTTTGACAAGTTAAAGTTACGTTTTGACAAGTTAAAGTTACGTTTTGACAAGTTTAAGTTAAATTTTGACAAGTTAAAGTTAAAATTTGACAAGTTAAAGTTACGTTTTGAAGAGTTAAAGTTACATTTTGACAAGTTATAGTTACGTTTTTTTACATGTTAAAGTTACGTTTTGACAAGTTAAAGTTACCTTTTGTAAAGTTAAAGTTCCGTTTTGAAGAGTTAAATTTACATTTTGACAAGTTGAAGATACGGTTTTGTAAGTTAAAGTTAAGTTTTGATAAGTTAAAGTTACATTTTGACAAGTTTAAGTTACACTTTTTACAAGTTAAAGTTACATTTTGACAAGTTAAAGTTACATTTTGACAAGTTATAGTTACATTTTTTCGAAGTTAAAGTTACGTTTTGACAAGTTAAAGTTACATTATGTAAAGTTAAACTTACGTTTTGAAGAGTTCAAGTTACATTTTGACAAGTTACATTTTGACAAGTTGAAGATACGATTTGACAAGTTAAAGTTATATTTTGACATTTTGAAGTTACATTTTGACAAGTTATTGATATGATCCTTACCAACAAATGTGATAAGACCCAATAACAAGAATTGGAAATAAGACCCCAAGATCTGAAAAGGATTATAATGTTGAGATTTGACCCAATATCTAGAAAGATAAGAACCAAACCTACGATGTTTATGACGCCACACCAAGATACTCAAGATGAATGCTTAAGAATCAAGATGATAAGTCAAGTTGCTGAACGCCACAAGATAACTTGATAAGTTCAAAGAAGTCTTTTCAAGAATAAGAAAAAACACAAAACTCACATATCATTCATTCAAAAAGGTAGCTGTGTGATTACCCTCTTCTAAACACTTAGTTATAGCCTTTGAAAGGCTTTACAACCACACCAAAACGTTTTTCCCAACCACTCTGAAAACAACATTAAAGACACTAATTAATTAAACCTGAAAACTAAATGCCAATAACTCTCAGCCCTCATAACTTTGAAACTGAAAGTTTTTGACATAAAAACACAATAAACAACACACTTAATGTATAAAAACAACCCAAATTCGTCCAACCTCTCTGAGTGGTTACAATAGTAACTCCCAAAAGAGTAAACAACCTCACTTAATGCTAAAAACGTGGGTCCAATGCCTAAAAACGACATAGGCATTCTGATTACTCCTCTATAGCCTTAATCATGCTAATTAGGCTCTCTTGCTTCAGATTTGCTTCAAATTTTGGCCCAAGTGAATTAACTTCTTGAATCAGCCCATTTAAAGCCTCTTTGAGTTGTTTGGCTTTAAATCTTGTGAGAGGTCCACTAGGTAAACTTAATGGATCACTTGATAGTTTTCTTCTAGTCATTTCAGATCCACTTCCATCCATTTGAGCTCCTTCATCACTTGAATCCACTTTAGCTCCTTGATTCTCATCATTCTCCCCATCTTGAAAACGATTTGTCCTCAAATCACCTACATCAAAATAGGATAGATCAGAAACATTAAAGCTTGCACTTACACCATACTTACCTGGTAAATCAAGCTTGTAGGCATTGTCATTGATGCGCTCCGAAATTTGGAATGGTCCATCGCCCCTTGGAAGTAATTTGGAACGTCTTTGCTCAGGGAATCGTTCTTTCCTCATGTGCAACCAAACCCAATCCCCGGGCTCAAATATCACTTTCTTGCGGCTCTTGTTGGCATTCTTTGCGTATTGCTCAGTCCGTCGCTCTATGTTTTGCCTTGTCTTCTCATGAATTTGTTTCACCATATCTGCTTTCTTTTTCCCATCCAAGTTAACTTGTTCACCAATAGGTAATGGAATCAAATCCAAAGGTGTTATTGGATTAAAACCATAAACAATTTCAAAAGGAGAGAACTTGGTTGCAGAATGAACACTACGATTATATGCAAATTCAACATGTGGCAAACAATCTTCCCAAGATTTCAAGTTTTTTTTAATGATAGCACGCAATAAAGTAGACAATGATCTATTTACGACTTCAGTTTGCCCATCGGTTTGTGGGTGACAAGTAGTAGAAAATAGTAGTTTTTTTCCCAACTTTCCCCACAAAGTTTTCCAAAAATAACTCAAGAATTTTGCATCTCTATCTGAAACAATTGTGCGAGGCATACCATGCAACCTAACAATCTCTTTGAAAAACAAATCAGCAATATTTGATGCGTTATCAGTTTTGTGACATGCAATAAAATGTGCCATTTTTGAAAATCGATCAACGACCACAAACACAGAATCTCTCCCCCTCTTAGTCCTTGGTAAGCCTAAAACAAAGTCCATTGAAATATCAACCCAAGGTGCACTAGGAATTGGAAGTGGTGTATACAAACCATGTGGTTGTTGTTTAGATTTGGCCCGTTTACAAGTTATGCAACGTTCACAGATTTTTTCAACATCTTTTTTCATATGTGGCCAATAAAAATGTTCATGTAACACACCCAACGTTTTAGCCACCCCAAAATGACCCATCAAACCACCAGAATGTGCTTCTCTAACAAGTAGTTCACGTAATGAAGAATGAGGAATGCATAATTTATTTTCACGAAATAAAAAACCTTCATGAATGAAAAATTTCCCATTCGACCCTCTAGAACAACTTTCAAGAGCTTCCCCAAAATCAGAATCACAAGCATACAATTCCTTAATGTACTCAAATCCAAGCAACTTAGAATCTAAAGTAGAGAGTAGAACATACCTGCGAGATAATGCATCTGCCACAACATTCTCCTTACCTTGCTTATATTTGATCACATAAGGAAATGTTTCAATAAACTCCACCCACTTGGCATGTCGTCTATTCAGTTTGTGTTGGCCCTTCAAATGCTTCAATGACTCATGATCCGTATGTATCACAAATTCTTTAGGCCAAAGATAGTGCTGCCAATTTTCCAAACTCCTAACCAATGCATATAATTCCTTATCATAAGTAGGATAGTTTAGGGCTGCCCCACTCAACTTTTCACTAAAAAATGCAATTGGTCTTCCTTCTTGCATCAAAACTCCACCAATTCCTAAACCTGATGCATCACACTCAATTTCAAACGTTTTAGTGAAGTTGGGTAAAATAAGCAAAGGAGCATTAGTTAATTTTTCTTTTATCAGTCTGAATGCCTTTTCTTGCTCAGATCCCCATTTAAATGGGACGTTCTTCTTGATGACTTCGGTTAACGGTGACGCAAGGCTGCTAAAGTCTCGAACAAATCGCCGATAAAAACTAGCCAAACCATGAAAACTTCTTACCTGACTTACCGAAGTAGGAGTTGGCCAATCATGAATTGCCTTCACCTTTTCCTCATCAACTTCAATTCCTTTAGCACTTACAACAAAACCAAGAAACACAAGCTTATCCGTGCAAAATGTACATTTCTTAAGATTTGCAAATAAGCTTTCTTCCCTCAAAACTTCTAAAACCAATTTTAAATGTGCTACATGATCCTCAAGGTTCTTACTATAAATCAGAATATCATCAAAGTAGACAACAACAAAATGTCCTAGGAAAGCACGTAAAACATGGTTCATAAGTCTCATGAATGTACTAGGGGCGTTGGTCAAACCAAAAGGCATAACTAACCATTCATATAATCCATATTTTGTTTTAAATGCAGTTTTCCACTCATCTCCTTCTTTCATTCTAATCTGATGATATCCACTCTTAAGATCAATTTTAGAAAACACACACGATCCATGCAATTCATCTAGCATATCATCTAAACGAGGAATAGGATGTCGATACTTTACCGTAATGTTGTTGATGGCTCGACAATCAACGCACATTCTCCATGTCCCATCCTTCTTTGGTACTAGAATCACTGGAACAGCACAAGGACTCATGCTTTCTCTCACATGTCCGTTCTCCATTAGCTCGCTGACTTGCCTCTCAAGTTCCTTAGTCTCCTCCGGATTACTTCTATAGGCTGGTCGATTTGGGATTGTGGAACCAGGTACAAAGTCGATTTGATGTTCAATCCCTCGAATAGGAGGTAAACCTGGAGGTATCTCTTCCGGAAATACATCTACAAATTCCTGCAAAAGAGAAAAAATATTGCTCGGCAAAGATCCGGCTAGATCATCAGTACATAAAAAGGCCTCCTTGTACATAAGTACTATAAGGGGCTGATGAGTGAATAATGCCCTCTTGATCTCACTTTTTTTTGCCATGAGATTATTTTTTTCACTCATGTTTCGCTCTTTTTTTTCATTTTTTTCTTTTCCTTTTTCTTTTTCTTTTTCCTTTTCTTTTTCTTTTTCTCTTTTTTTTTGTAACTTCAATTGATCAGCAAGAACTTGATTGGGACTTAATGGTACAAGTGTAACAGGTTGCTTTTTAATAATAAAAGAGTAACGATTGGTGAAACCGTCATGTGAAACCCTCCTATCAAATTGCCATGGTCTTCCTAAAAGCACGTGACAAGCTTCCATCGGGACCACATCACAAAGCACCTGATCTTCATACTTTCCAATAGAAAATGCCACAAGAACTTGTTTTGTCACCTTGATGTTTCCACTATCATTCAGCCATTGAAGACGGTAAGGTCGTGGATGCTTCAAGGTAGGCAGCGCCAATTTCTCAACCAGATCAATACTTGCGACATTCGTGCAACTTCCTCCATCAATAATCACGCTACACACCTTCTGGTTCACAAAACATCGAGTATGAAACAAATTTTCGCGCTGATTGTTTTCTTCTTTCTTCACTTGCGTACTAAGGGCTCTCCTTGCAACTAATAGTTCTCCATCAACTGGGTATTCACCATCGCTGCAATCCTCAAGACCTGGCATGTCCTCCTCTACGTCATCTTCCTCATCCTCCGATTCAAGTTGACCTTGCGCGTTTATCACCATAGCCCTCTTGTTCGGACACTCGCTGGCTATATGTCCCGATCCTCTACATTTAAAACACTTAATATCACGTGTTTTAGTAGAAATCACCTCTTTATTTCCTTGATTAGCCTCTGGTTGTTGTTTGAAGTTTTTGGAAGAGTCAAATTTTGGCTTGTTTGCTTGAAATTCTTCTCGTCTAGGTCCTGCCCTCCACGAATTTGTTGAAGGCATACTCTGTCCCCTCCTAGCCATGTTCCTTCGCTTTAGTTGCTGCTCCGCTTTGACAGCTTGGTGCACCATATCGGTCAACTCCACGTGATGTTGCATCTCCACCACATCCGCAATCTCGCGATTTAGCCCATGCAAAAATCTGGCCATCGTTGCTTCTCTGTCCTCCACCACGTTTGCTCTTATCATTGCCACCTCCATCTCCTTGAAATACTCATCTACACTCTTTATTCCTTGAGTTAGACGCTGCAATTTGTTGTACAACTCCCGATGGTAATAACTTGGAATAAATCTCCTCCTCATGATAGCTTTCATCTCCTCCCACGTCTCCACCGTTCGCTCTCCATTTCTCCTCCTTTCTTTCAAAAACTGATCCCACCATATCATGGCATAATCAGCAAACTCAATCGCTGCGAGTTTCACCTTCTTCATTTCCGAGTAGTTATGACACTCGAACACCATCTCAATCTTTTGCTCCCACTCCAAATACACTTCAGGTTCATTTCTCCCATGAAAAGACGGTATTGTCACCTTTATACTCCCCAAATCATCATCCCTTCTAGGCCTTCCCATCCAAGGTTCTCTGTTTCCATTGCCACGCCCAAACCTGCCCCGGTTGTATTGACGCTCTTCTACACCATCTCCACCAGGCTCGTCTTCAACACCTTCCGATTCATCACCCTTTTCTTCAGCTCTTCGTGCTCTCCTATTTGGAACATTTGGTACATCTCCCACTGCAATCTCTTCTATTCCATCAATCCTCGCATTTAGTTGATCAAACTTCTCCGTCATCAACGCCATGAATGCCTCCATTTGAAGATTTTGATTAAGTGGTTGTTGTACATATCTCCCGCGATCAGATTCATCTCCTGACATTCTATTTATATATATATATAAGAAAACTGTTAAAGGACCTCACAAACACTCGCTCACGTGTTTCTCTCAATAATGTATTCACTCAACGCTCGTGTTTAAAATAAAATGGCTTTTACCCTCAAATAATCTCACACTCTTGCCTTTTTCCACTCTAGTGTTTTTTTTATATTCTTAATCAGACTAAAATAAACAACAAGTGTTTCAAGTAGCAATTCAATGTGTGAAACAACTCAACAAACCACCAGATTCAAAAGAAACAAAAAATAAGATAAGTGATGAACAACCAAAACTCAAAAAAAATAATATGGTGACTTACTAATTCTAGAATCTAAACATAAAACAAATGTTCTACAAAGATAAATAGAATTATGCTTTTCAAATGGCTTTTTTTTTTTTTTTTCTTTTTTTTTTTACTTTACTTTTTTTTCGTGCTTTTTTTTTGTTTTGCACCTTTTTTTTTGCCTTTTTTTTGTTGCAACTGAAAGAGATACGAGAATAAAAGAAAGAATGCTAGTTTTTTTTTTTTTTTTTTTTTTTTTTGTGCTGAACAAACGAAATTAAATACAAGGATAGACAAACTTTTCCTTAGAACCCAAGCTCTGATACCAAATGATATGATCCTTACCAACAAATGTGATAAGACCCAATAACAAGAATTGGAAATAAGACCCCAAGATCTGAAAAGGATTAGAATGTTGAGATTTGACCCAATATCTAGAAAGATAAGAACCAAACCTACGATGTTTATGACGCCACACCAAGATACTCAAGATGAATGCTTAAGAATCAAGATGATAAGTCAAGTTGCTGAACGCCACAAGATAACTTGATAAGTTCAAAGAAGTCTTTTCAAGAATAAGAAAAAACACAAAACTCACATATCATTCATTCAAAAAGGTAGCTGTGTGATTACCCTCTTCTAAACACTTAGTTATAGCCTTTGAAAGGCTTTACAACCACACCAAAACGTTTTTCCCAACCACTCTGAAAACAACATTAAAGACACTAATTAATTAAACCTGAAAACTAAATGCCAATAACTCTCAGCCCTCATAACTTTGAAACTGAAAGTTTTTGACATAAAAACACAATAAACAACACACTTAATGTATAAAAACAACCCAAATTCGTCCAACCTCTCTGAGTGGTTACAATAGTAACTCCCAAAAGAGTAAACAACCTCACTTAATGCTAAAAACGTGGGTCCAATGCCTAAAAACGACATAGGCATTCTGATTACTCCTCTATAGCCTTAATCATGCTAATTAGGCTCTCTTGCTTCAGATTTGCTTCAAATTTTGGCCCAAGTGAATTAACTTCTTGAATCAGCCCATTTAAAGCCTCTTTGAGTTGTTTGGCTTTAAATCTTGTGAGAGGTCCACTAGGTAAACTTAATGGATCACTTGATAGTTTTCTTCTAGTCATTTCAGATCCACTTCCATCCATTTGAGCTCCTTCATCACTTGAATCCACTTTAGCTCCTTGATTCTCATCAGTTATCGTTACACTTTTTACAAGTTAAAGTTACGTTTTGACAAGTTAAAGTTAAATTTTGACAAGTTAAAGTTACGTTTTGAAGAGTTAAAGTTACATTTTGACAAGTTGAAGATAAGATTTGACAAGTTAAAGTTATATTTTGACATTTTAAAGTTACATTTTGACAAGTTAAAGTTACAATTTTTAGAAGTTAAAGTTACGTTTTGACAAGTTAAAGTTACATTTTGACAAGTTATAGGTACGTTTTTTTACAAGTTAAAGTTACGTTTTGACAAGTTAAAGTTACATTTTTTAAAGTTAAATTTCTGTTTTGAAGAGTTAAAGTTACATTTTGACAAGTTGAAGATACGGTTTTGTAAGTTAAAGTTATGTTTTGATAAGTTAAAGTTATATTTTGACAAGTTAAAGTTACACTTTTTACAAGTTAAAGTTACGTTTTGACAAGTTAAAGTTACATTTTGACAAGTTATAGTTACGTTTTTTTGAAGTTAAAGTTACGTTTTGACAAGTTAAATTTAAATTTTGACAAGTTAAAATTACGTTTTGAAGAGTTAAAGTTACATTTTGAAAAGGTTAAGATACGATTTGACAAGTTAAAGTTATATTTTAACATTTTAAAGTTACATTTTGACAAGTGGAAGTTATACTTTTTACAAGTAAAAGTTACGTTTTGACAAGTTAAAGTTACATTTTGACAAGTTATAGTTACGTTTTTTAGAAGTTAAAGTTATATTTTGACAAGTTAAAGTTACATTTTGTAAAGCTATAGTTACGTTTTGAAGAGTTCAAGTTACATTTTGACAAGTTGAAGATACGATTTGACAAGTTAAAGTTATATTTTGACATTTTAAAGATACATTTTGACAAGTTAAAGTTACACTTTTTACAAGTTAAAGTTACGTTTTGACAAGTTAAAGTTACATTTTGACAAGTTATAGTTACGTTTTTTTCCAAGTTAAAGTTACGTTTTGACAAGTTAAAGTTACATTTTGTAAAGTTAAAGTTCCGTTTTGAAGAGTTAAAGTTACGTTTTGAAGTGTTCAAGTTACATTTTGACAAGTTGAAGATACGATTTGACATGTTAAAGTTATATTTTGACATTTTAAAGTTACATTTTGACAAGTTAAAGTTACAATTTTTAGAAGTTAAAGTTACGTTTTGACAAGTTATAGTTGAATTTTGACAAGTTAAAGTTACGTTTTGAAGAGTTAAAGTTACATTTTGAGAAGTTATAGTTACGTTGTTTTACAAGTTAAAGTTACGTTTTGACAAGTTAAAGTTACGTTTTGACAAGTTAAAGTTACGTTTTGACAAGTTTAAGTTAAATTTTGACAAGTTAAAGTTAAAATTTGACAAGTTAAAGTTACGTTTTGAAGAGTTAAAGTTACATTTTGACAAGTTATAGTTACGTTTTTTTACATGTTAAAGTTACGTTTTGACAAGTTAAAGTTACCTTTTGTAAAGTTAAAGTTCCGTTTTGAAGAGTTAAAGTTACATTTTGACAAGTTGAAGATACGGTTTTGTAAGTTAAAGTTAAGTTTTGATAAGTTAAAGTTACATTTTGACAAGTTTAAGTTACACTTTTTACAACTTAAAGTTACATTTTGACAAGTTAAAGTTACATTTTGACAAGTTATAGTTACATTTTTTCAAAGTTAAAGTTACGTTTTGACAAGTTAAAGTTACATTATGTAAAGTTAAAGTTACGTTTTGAAGACTTCAAGTTACATTTTGACAAGTTACATTTTGACAAGTTGAAGATACGATTTGACAAGTTAAAGTTATATTTTGACATTTTGAAGTTACATTTTGACAAGTTATCGTTACACTTTTTACAAGTTAAAGTTACGTTTTGACAAGTTAAAGTTAAATTTTGACAAGTTAAAGTTACGTTTTGAAGAGTTAAAGTTACATTTTGACAAGTTGAAGATAAGATTTGACAAGTTAAAGTTATATTTTGACATTTTAAAGTTACATTTTGACAAGTTAAAGTTACAATTTTTAGAAGTTAAAGTTACGTTTTGACAAGTTAAAGTTACATTTTGACAAGTTATAGTTACGTTTTTTTACAAGTTAAAGTTACGTTTTGACAAGTTAAAGTTACATTTTTTAAAGTTAAAGTTCTGTTTTGAAGAGTTAAAGTTACATTTTGACAAGTTGAAGATACGGTTTTGTAAGTTAAAGTTATGTTTTGATAAGTTAAAGTTATATTTTGACAAGTTAAAGTTACACTTTTTACAAGTTAAAGTTACGTTTTGACAAGTTAAAGTTACATTTTGACAAGTTATAGTTACGTTTTTTTGAAGTTAAAGTTACGTTTTGACAAGTTAAATTTAAATTTTGACAAGTTAAAATTACGTTTTGAAGAGTTAAAGTTACATTTTGACAAGGTTAAGATACGATTTGACAAGTTAAAGTTATATTTTAACATTTTAAAGTTACATTTTGACAAGTGGAAGTTATACTTTTTACAAGTAAAAGTTACGTTTTTGACAAGTTAAAGTTACATTTTGACAAGTTATAGTTACGTTTTTTAGAAGTTAAAGTTATATTTTGACAAGTTAAAGTTACATTTTGTAAAGCTATAGTTACGTTTTGAAGAGTTCAAGTTACATTTTGACAAGTTGAAGATACGATTTGACAAGTTAAAGTTATATTTTGACATTTTAAAGATACATTTTGACAAGTTAAAGTTACACTTTTTACAAGTTAAAGTTACGTTTTGACAAGTTAAAGTTACATTTTGCAAGTTATAGTTACGTTTTTTTACAAGTTAAAGTTACGTTTTGACAAGTTAAAGTTACATTTTATAAAGTTAAAGTTCCGTTTTGAAGAGTTAAAGTTACATTTTGACAAGTTGAAGATACAGTTTTGTAAGTTAAAGTTATGTTTTGATAAGTTAAAGTTACATTTTGACAAGTTAAAGTTATATTTTGACATTTTAAAGATACATTTTGAATAGTTAAAGTTACACTTTTTACAAGTTAAAGTTACATTTTGACAAGTTATAGTTACGTTTTTTTACAAGTTAAAGTTACGTTTTGACAAGTTAAAGTTACATTTGGTAAAGTTAAAGTTACGTTTTGAAGAGTTCAAGTTGCATTTTGACAAGTTGAAGATACGATTTGACAAGTTAAATATATATTTTGACATTTTAAAGTTACATTTTGACAAGTTAAAGTTACACTTTTTAGAAGTTAAAGTTACGTTTTGACAAGTTAAAGTTAAATTTTGACAAGTTAAAGTTACGTTTTGAAGAGCTAAAGTTACATTTTGACAAGTTATAGTTACGTTTTTTTACAAGTTAAAGTTACGTTTTGACAAGTTAAAGTTACATTTTGTAAAGTTAAAGTTCCGTTTTGAAGAGTTAAAGTTACGTTTTGAAGTGTTCAAGTTACATTTTGACAAGTTGAAGATACGATTTGACATGTTAAAGTTATATTTTGACATTTTAAAGTTACATTTTGACAAGTTAAAGTTACAATTTTTAGAAGTTAAAGTTACGTTTTGACAAGTTATAGTTGAATTTTGACAAGTTAAAGTTACGTTTTGAAGAGTTAAAGTTACATTTTGAGAAGTTATAGTTACGTTGTTTTACAAGTTAAAGTTACGTTTTGACAAGTTAAAGTTACGTTTTGACAAGTTAAAGTTACGTTTTGACAAGTTTAAGTTAAATTTTGACAAGTTAAAGTTAAAATTTGACAAGTTAAAGTTACGTTTTGAAGAGTTAAAGTTACATTTTGACAAGTTATAGTTACGTTTTTTTACATGTTAAAGTTACGTTTTGACAAGTTAAAGTTACCTTTTGTAAAGTTAAAGTTCCGTTTTGAAGAGTTAAAGTTACATTTTGACAAGTTGAAGATACGGTTTTGTAAGTTAAAGTTAAGTTTTGATAAGTTAAAGTTACATTTTGACAAGTTTAAGTTACACTTTTTACAACTTAAAGTTACATTTTGACAAGTTAAAGTTACATTTTGACAAGTTATAGTTACATTTTTTCAAAGTTAAAGTTACGTTTTGACAAGTTAAAGTTACATTATGTAAAGTTAAAGTTACGTTTTGAAGAGTTCAAGTTACATTTTGACAAGTTACATTTTGACAAGTTGAAGATACGATTTGACAAGTTAAAGTTATATTTTGACATTTTGAAGTTACATTTTGACAAGTTATCGTTACACTTTTTACAAGTTAAAGTTACGTTTTGACAAGTTAAAGTTAAATTTTGACAAGTTAAAGTTACGTTTTGAAGAGTTAAAGTTACATTTTGACAAGTTGAAGATAAGATTTGACAAGTTAAAGTTATATTTTGACATTTTAAAGTTACATTTTGACAAGTTAAAGTTACAATTTTTAGAAGTTAAAGTTACGTTTTGACAAGTTAAAGTTACATTTTGACAAGTTATAGTTACGTTTTTTTACAAGTTAAAGTTACGTTTTGACAAGTTAAAGTTACATTTTTTAAAGTTAAAGTTCTGTTTTGAAGAGTTAAAGTTACATTTTGACAAGTAAAAGTTACGGTTTTGTAAGTTAAAGTTATGTTTTGATAAGTTAAAGTTATATTTTGACAAGTTAAAGTTACACTTTTTACAAGTTAAAGTTACGTTTTGACAAGTTAAAGTTACATTTTGACAAGTTATAGTTACGTTTTTTTGAAGTTAAAGTTACGTTTTGACAAGTTAAATTTAAATTTTGACAAGTTAAAATTACGTTTTGAAGAGTTAAAGTTACATTTTGACAAGGTTAAGATACGATTTGACAAGTTAAAGTTATATTTTAACATTTTAAAGTTACATTTTGACAAGTGGAAGTTATACTTTTTACAAGTAAAAGTTACGTTTTGACAAGTTAAAGTTACATTTTGACAAGTTATAGTTACGTTTTTTAGAAGTTAAAGTTATATTTTGACAAGTTAAAGTTACATTTTGTAAAGCTATAGTTACGTCTTGAAGAGTTCAAGTTACATTTTGACAAGTTGAAGATACGATTTGACAAGTTAAAGTTATATTTTGACATTTTAAGGATACATTTTGACAAGTTAAAGTTACACTTTTTACAAGTTAAAGTTACGTTTTGACAAGTTAAAGTTACATTTTGCAAGTTATAGTTACGTTTTTTTACAAGTTAAAGTTACGTTTTGACAAGTTAAAGTTACATTTTATAAAGTTAAAGTTCCGTTTTGAAGAGTTAAAGTTACATTTTGACAAGTTGAAGATACAGTTTTGTAAGTTAAAGTTATGTTTTGATAAGTTAAAGTTACATTTTTACAAGTTAAAGTTATATTTTGACATTTTAAAGATACATTTTGAATAGTTAAAGTTACACTTTTTACAAGTTAAAGTTACATTTTGACAAGTTATAGTTACGTTTTTTTACAAGTTAAAGTTACGTTTTGACAAGTTAAAGTTACATTTGGTAAAGTTAAAGTTACGTTTTGAAGAGTTCAAGTTGCATTTTGACAAGTTGAAGATACGATTTGACAAGTTAAATATATATTTTGACATTTTAAAGTTACATTTTGACAAGTTAAAGTTACACTTTTTAGAAGTTAAAGTTACGTTTTGACAAGTTAAAGTTAAATTTTGACAAGTTAAAGTTACGTTTTGAAGAGCTAAAGTTACATTTTGACAAGTTATAGTTACGTTTTTTTACAAGTTAAAGTTACGTTTTGACAAGTTAAAGTTACATTTTGTAAAGTTAAAGTTCCGTTTAAAAGAGTTAAAGTTACATTTTGACAAGTTGAAGATACGGTTTTGTAAGTTAAAATTATGTTTTGATAAGTTAAAGTTACATTTTGACAAGTTAAAGTTACACTTTTTACAAGTTAAAGTTACGTTTTAAAAAGTTAAAGTTACATTATGTAAAGTTAAAGTTACGTTTTGAAGAGTTCAAGTTACATTTTGAAAAGTTGAAGATACGATTTGACAAGTTAAAGTTATATTTTGACATTTTAAAGTTACATTTTGACAAGTTATCGTTACACTTTTTACAAGTTAAAGTTACGTTTTGACAAGTTAAAGTTAAATTTTGACAAGTTAAAGTTACGTTTTGAAGAGTTAAAGTTACATTTTGACAAGTTGAAGATAAGATTTGACAAGTTAAAGTTATATTTTGACATTTTAATGTTACGTTTTGACAAGTTAAAGTTACAATTTTTAGAAGTTAAAGTTATGTTTTGACAAGTTAAAGTTACATTTTGACAAGTTATAGTTACGTTTTTTTACATGTTAAAGTTACGTTTTGACAAGTTAAAGTTACATTTTGTAAAGTTAAAGTTCCGTTTTGAAGAGTTAAAGTTACATTTTGACAAGTTGAAGATACAGTTTTGTTGGTTAAAGTTATGTTTTGATAAGTTAAAGTTACATTTTGACAAGTTAAAGTTCCGTTTTGAAGAGTTAAAGTTACATTTTGACAAGTTGAAGATACAGTTTTGTTGGTTAAAGTTATGTTTTGATAAGTAAAAGTTACGTTTGACAAGTTAAAGTTACATTTTGACAAGTTATAGTTACGTTTTTTAGAAGTTAAAGTTACGTTTTGACGAGTTAAAGTTAAATTTTAACAAGTTAAAGTTACGTTTTGAAGAGTTAAAGTTACATTTTGACAAGTTGAAGATACGATTTGACAAGTTAAAGTTATATTTTGACATTTTAAAGTTACATTTTTACAAGTTAAAGTTACAATTTTTAGAAGTTAAAGTTACGTTTTGACAAGTTAAAGTTACATTTTGACAAGTTATAGTTACGTTTTTTTACAAGTTAAAGTTACGTTTTGACAAGTTAAAGTTACATTTTGTAAAGTTAAAGTTCCGTTTTGAAGAGTTAAAGTTACATTTTGACAAGTTGAAGATACAGTTTTGTTGGTTAAAGTTATGTTTTGATAAGTTAAAGTTACATTTTGACAAGTTAAAGTTACACTTTTTAGAAGTTAAAGTTACGTTTTGACAAGTTATAGTTACATTTTGACAAGTTATAGTTACGTTTTTTAGAAGTTAAAGTTACGTTTTGACAAGTTAAAATTACATTATGTAAAGTTAAAGTTACGTTTTGAAGAGTTAAAGTTACATTTTGACAAGTTGAAGATACGATTTGACAAGTTAAAGTTATATTTTGACATTTTAAAGTTACATTTTGACAAGTTATCGTTACACTTTTTACAAGTTAAAGTTACGTTTTGACAAGTTAAAGTTAAATTTTGACAAGTTAAAGTTACGTTTTGAAGAGTTAAAGTTACATTTTGACAAGTTGAAGATAAGATTTGACAAGTTAAAGTTATATTTTGACATTTTAAAATTACATTTTGACAAGTTAAAGTTACAATTTTTAGAAGTTAAAGTTACGTTTTGACAAGTTAAAGTTACATTTTGACAAGGTATAGTTACGTTTTTTTACATGTTAAAGTTACGTTTTGACAAGTTAAAGTTGAATTTTGACAAGTTAAAGTTACGTTTTGAAGAGTTAAAGTTACATTTTGACAAGTTATAGTTACGTTTTTTTACAAGTTAAAGTTACGTTTTGACAAGTTAAAGTTACGTTTTGACAAGTTTAAGTTAAATTTTGACAAGTTAAAGTTAAAATTTGACAAGTTAAAGTTACGTTTTGAAGAGTTAAAGTTACATTTTGACAAGTTATAGTTACGTTTTTTTACATGTTAAAGTTACGTTTTGACAAGTTAAAGTTACCTTTTGTAAAGTTAAAGTTCCGTTTTGAAGAGTTAAAGTTACATTTTGACAAGTTGAAGATACGGTTTTGTAAGTTAAAGTTAAGTTTTGATAAGTTAAAGTTACATTTTGACAAGTTTAAGTTACACTTTTTACAAGTTAAAGTTACATTTTGACAAGTTAAAGTTACATTTTGACAAGTTATAGTTACGTTTTTTAGAAGTTAAAGTTACGTTTTGACAAGTTAAAATTACATTATGTAAAGTTAAAGTTACGTTTTGAAGAGTTAAAGTTACATTTTGACAAGTTGAAGATACGATTTGACAAGTTAAAGTTATATTTTGACATTTTAAAGTTACATTTTGACAAGTTATCGTTACACTTTTTACAAGTTAAAGTTACGTTTTGACAAGTTAAAGTTAAATTTTGACAAGTTAAAGTTACGTTTTGAAGAGTTAAAGTTACATTTTGACAAGTTGAAGATAAGATTTGACAAGTTAAAGTTATATTTTGACATTTTAAAATTACATTTTGACAAGTTAAAGTTACAATTTTTAGAAGTTAAAGTTACGTTTTGACAAGTTAAAGTTACATTTTGACAAGGTATAGTTACGTTTTTTTACATGTTAAAGTTACGTTTTGACAAGTTAAAGTTGAATTTTGACAAGTTAAAGTTACGTTTTGAAGAGTTAAAGTTACATTTTGACAAGTTATAGTTACGTTTTTTTACAAGTTAAAGTTACGTTTTGACAAGTTAAAGTTACGTTTTGATAAGTTTAAGTTAAATTTTGACAAGTTAAAGTTAAAATTTGACAAGTTAAAGTTACGTTTTGAAGAGTTAAAGTTACATTTTGACAAGTTATAGTTACGTTTTTTTACATGTTAAAGTTACGTTTTGACAAGTTAAAGTTACCTTTTGTAAAGTTAAAGTTCCGTTTTGAAGAGTTAAAGTTACATTTTGACAAGTTGAAGATACGGTTTTGTAAGTTAAAGTTAAGTTTTGATAAGTTAAAGTTACATTTTGACAAGTTTAAGTTACACTTTTTACAAGTTAAAGTTACATTTTGACAAGTTAAAGTTACATTTTGACAAGTTATAGTTACATTTTTTCGAAGTTAAAGTTACGTTTTGACAAGTTAAAGTTACATTATGTAAAGTTAAAGTTACGTTTTGAAGAGTTCAAGTTACATTTTGACAAGTTACATTTTGACAAGTTGAAGATACGATTTGACAAGTTAAAGTTATATTTTGACATTTTAAAGTTACATTTTGACAAGTTATCGTTACACTTTTTACAAGTTAAAGTTACGTTTTGACAAGTTAAAGTTAAATTTTGACAAGTTAAAGTTACGTTTTGAAGAGTTAAAGTTACATTTTGACAAGTTGAAGATAAGATTTGACAAGTTAAAGTTATATTTTGACATTTTAAAGTTACATTTTGACAAGTTAAAGTTACAATTTTTAGAAGTTAAAGTTACGTTTTGACAAGTTAAAGTTACATTTTGACAAGTTATAGTTACGTTTTTTTACAAGTTAAAGTTACGTTTTGACAAGTTAAAGTTACATTTTTTAAAGTTAAAGTTCTGTTTTGAAGAGTTAAAGTTACATTTTGACAAGTTGAAGATACGGTTTTGTAAGTTAAAGTTATGTTTTGATAAGTTAAAGTTACATTTTGACAAGTTAAAGTTACACTTTTTACAAGTTAAAGTTACGTTTTGACAAGTTAAAGTTACATTTTGACAGGTTATAGTTACGTTTTTTAGAAGTTAAAGTTACGTTTTGACAAGTTAAATTTAAATTTTGACAAGTTAAAATTACGTTTTGAAGAGTTAAAGTTACATTTTGACAAGGTTAAGATACGATTTGACAAGTTAAAGTTATATTTTAACATTTTAAAGTTACATTTTGACAAGTGGAAGTTATACTTTTTACAAGTAAAAGTTACGTTTTGACAAGTTAAAGTTACATTTTGACAAGTTATAGTTACGTTTTTTAGAAGTTAAAGTTATATTTTGACAAGTTAAAGTTACATTTTGTAAAGCTATAGTTACGTTTTGAAGAGTTCAAGTTACATTTTGACAAGTTGAATATACGATTTGACAAGTTAAAGTTATATTTTGACATTTTAAAGATACATTTTGACAAGTTAAAGTTACACTTTTTACAAGTTAAAGTTACGTTTTGACAAGTTAAAGTTACATTTTGACAAGTTATAGTTACGTTTTTTTACAAGTTAAAGTTACGTTTTGACAAGTTAAAGTTACATTTGGTAAAGTTAAAGTTACGTTTTGAAGAGTTCAAGTTGCATTTTGACAAGTTGAAGATACGATTTGACAAGTTAAATATATATTTTGACATTTTAAAGTTACATTTTGACAAGTTAAAGTTACACTTTTTAGAAGTTAAAGTTACGTTTTGACAAGTTAAAGTTAAATTTTGACAAGTTAAAGTTACGTTTTGAAGAGCTAAAGTTACATTTTGACAAGTTATAGTTACGTTTTTTTACAAGTTAAAGTTACGTTTTGACAAGTTAAAGTTACATTTTGTAAAGTTAAAGTTCCGTTTAAAAGAGTTAAAGTTACATTTTGACAAGTTGAAGATACGGTTTTGTAAGTTAAAATTATGTTTTGATAAGTTAAAGTTACATTTTGACAAGTTAAAGTTACACTTTTTACAAGTTAAAGTTACGTTTTAAAAAGTTAAAGTTACATTATGTAAAGTTAAAGTTACGTTTTGAAGAGTTCAAGTTACATTTTGACAAGTTGAAGATACGATTTGACAAGATAAAGTTATATTTTGACATTTTAAAGTTACATTTTGACAAGTTATCGTTACACTTTTGACAAGTTAAAGTTACGTTTTGACAAGTTAAAGTTAAATTTTGACAAATTAAAGTTACGTTTTGAAGAGTTAAAGTTACATTTTGACAAGTTGAAGATAAGATTTGACAAGTTAAAGTTATATTTTGACATTTTAAAGTTACATTTTGACAAGTTAAAGTTACAATTTTTAGAAGTTAAAGTTACGTTTTGACAAGTTAAAGTTACATTTTGACAAGTTATAGTTACGTTTTTTTACAAGTTAAAGTTACGTTTTGACAAGTTAAAGTTACATTTTGTAAAATTAAAGTTCCGTTTTGTAGAGTTAAAGTTACATTTTGACAAGTTGAAGATACGATTTGACAAGTTAAAGTTATATTTTGACATTTTAAAGTTACATTTTGACAAGTGAAAGTTATACTTTTTACAAGTAAAAGTTACGTTTGACAAGTTAAAGTTACATTTTGACAAGTTATATTTACGATTTTTAGAAGTTAAAGTTATATTTTGACAAGTTAAAGTTACATTTTGACAAGTTAGAGTTACGTTTTTTAGAAGTTAAAGTTATATTTTGACAAGTTAAAGTTACACTTTTTACAAGTTAAAGTTACGTTTTGACAAGTTAAAGTTACATTTTGACAAGTTATAGTTACGTTTTTTAGAAGTTAAAGTTACGTTTTGACAAGTTAAATTTAAATTTTGACAAGTTAAAGTTACGTTTTGAAGTGTTAAAGTTACATTTTGACAAGTTGAAGATACGATTTGACAAGTTAAAGTTATATTTTAACATTTTAAAGTTACATTTTGACAAGTGAAAGTTATACTTTTTACAAGTAAAAGTTACGTTTGACAAGTTAAAGTTACATTTTGACAAGTTATAGTTACGTTTTTTAGAAGTTAAAGTTACGTTTTGACGAGTTAAAGTTAAATTTTGACAAGTTAAAGTTACGTTTTGAAGAGTTAAAGTTACATTTTGACAAGTTGAAGATACGATTTGACAAGTTAAAGTTATATTTTGACATTTTAAAGTTACATTTTGACAAGTTAAAGTTACAATTTTTAGAAGTTAAAGTTACGTTTTGACAAGTTAAAGTTACATTTTGACAAGTTATAGTTACGTTTTTTTACATGTTAAAGTTACGTTTTGACAAGTTAAAGTTACATTTTGTAAAGTTAAAGTTCCGTTTTGAAGAGTTAAAGTTACATTTTGACAAGTTGAAGATACGGTTTTGTAAGTTAAAGTTATGTTTTGATAAGTTAAAGTTACATTTTGACAAGTTAAAGTTACACTTTTTACAAGTTAAAGTTACGTTTTGACAAGTTAAAGTTACATTTTGACAAGTTAAAGTTACGTTTTGAAGAGTTAAAGTTACATTTTGACAAGTTGAAGATAAGATTTGACAAGTTAAAGTTATATTTTGACATTTTAAAGTTACATTTTGACAAGTTAAAGTTACAATTTTTAGAAGTTAAAGTTACGTTTTGACAAGTTAAAGTTACATTTTGACAAGTTATAGTTACGTTTTTTTACAAGTTAAAGTTACGTTTTGACAAGTTAAAGTTACATTTTGTAAAATTAAAGTTCCGTTTTGTAGAGTTAAAGTTACATTTTGACAAGTTGAAGATACGATTTGACAAGTTAAAGTTATAATTTAAAATTTTAAAGTTACATTTTGACAAGTGAAAGTTATACTTTTTACAAGTAAAAGTTACATTTTGACAAGTTAAAGTTACATTTTGACAAGTTATAGTTACATTTTTTAGAAGTTAAAGTTACGTTTTGACAAGTTAAAGTTACATTATGTAAAGTTAAAGTTACATTTTGAAGAGTTCAAGTTACATTTTGACAAGTTGAAGATACGATTTGACAAGTTAAAGTTATATTTTGACATTTTAAAGTTACATTTTGACAAGTTATCGTTACACTTTTGACAAGTTAAAGTTACGTTTTGACAAGTTAAAGTTAAATTTTGACAAGTTAAAGTTACGTTTTGAAGAGTTAAAGTTACATTTTGACAAGTTGAAGATAAGATTTGACAAGTTAAAGTTATATTTTGACATTTTAAAGTTACATTTTGACAAGTTAAAGTTACAATTTTTAGAAGTTAAAGTTACGTTTTGACAAGTTAAAGTTACATTTTGACAAGTTATAGTTACGTTTTTTTACAAGTTAAAGTTACGTTTTGACAAGTTAAAGTTACATTTTGTAAAATTAAAGTTCCGTTTTGTAGAGTTAAAGTTACATTTTGACAAGTTGAAGATACGATTTGACAAGTTAAAGTTATAATTTAAAATTTTAAAGTTACATTTTGACAAGTGAAAGTTATACTTTTTACAAGTAAAAGTTACGTTTGACAAGTTAAAGTTACATTTTGACAAGTTATATTTACGTTTTTTAGAAGTTAAAGTTATATTTTGACAAGTTAACGTTACATTTTGACAAGTTATAGTTACGTTTTTTAGAAGTTAAAGTTATATTTTGACAAGTTAAAGTTACACTTTTTACAAGTTAAAGTAACGTTTTGACAAGTTAAAATTACATTTTGACAAGTTATAGTTACGTTTTTTAGAAGTTAAAGTTACGTTTTGACAAGTTAAATTTAAATTTTGACAAGTTAAAGTTACGTTTTGAAGAGTTAAAGTTACATTTTGACAAGTTTAAGATACGATTTGACAAGTTAAAGTTATATTTTAACATTTTAAAGTTACATTTTGACAAGTTAAAGTTATACTTTTTACAAGTAAAAGTTACGTTTTGACAAGTTAAAGTTACATTTTGACAAGTTGAAGATAAGATTTGACAAGTTAAAGTTATATTTTGACATTTTAAAGTTACATTTTGACAAGTTAAAGTTACAATTTTTAGAAGTTAAAGTTACGTTTTGACAAGTTAAAGTTACATTTTGACAAGTTATAGTTACGTTTGTTTACAAGTTAAAGTTACGTTTTGACAAGTTAAAGTTACATTTTGTAAAGTTAAAGTTCCGTTTTGTAGAGTTAAAGTTACATTTTGACAAGTTGAAGATACGGTTTTGTAAGTTAAAGTTATGTGTTGATAAGTTAAAGTTATATTTTGACAAGTTAAAGTTACACTTTTTACAAGTTAAAGTTACGTTTTGACAAGTTAAAGTTACATTTTGACAAGTTATAGTTACGTTATTTAGAAGTTAAAGTTACGTTTTGACAAGTTAAATTTAAATTTTGACAAGTTAAAGTTACGTTTTGAAGAGTTCAAGTTGCATTTTGACAAGTTGAAGATACGATTTGACAAGTTAAAGTTATATTTTGACATTTTAAAGTTACATTTTGACAAGTGAAAGTTATACTTTTTACAAGTAAAAGTTACGTTTGACAAGTTAAAGTTACATTTTGACAAGTTATATTTACGATTTTTAGAAATTAAATTTATATTTTGACAAGTTAAAGTTACATTTTGACAAGTTAGAGTTACGTTTTTTAGAAGTTAAAGTTATATTTTGACAAGTTAAAGTTACACTTTTTACAAGTTAAAGTTACGTTTTGACAAGTTATAGTTACATTTTGACAAGTTATAGTTACGTTTTTTAGAAGTTAAAGTTACGTTTTGACAAGTTAAATTTAAATTTTGACAAGTTAAAGTTACGTTTTGAAGTGTTAAAGTTACATTTTGACAAGTTGAAGATACGATTTGACAAGTTAAAGTTATATTTTAACATTTTAAAGTTACATTTTGACAGGTGAAAGTTATACTTTTTACAAGTAAAAGTTACGTTTGACAAGTTAAAGTTACATTTTGACAAGTTATAGTTACGTTTTTTAGAAGTTAAAGTTACGTTTTGACGAGTTAAAGTTAAATTTTGACAAGTTAAAGTTACGTTTTGAAGAGTTAAAGTTACATTTTGACAAGTTGAAGATACGATTTGACAAGTTAAAGTTATATTTTGACATTTTAAAGTTACTTTTTTACAAGTTAAAGTTACAATTTTTAGAAGTTAAAGTTACGTTTTGACAAGTTAAAGTTACATTTTGACAAGTTATAGTTACGTTGTTTTACATGTTAAAGGTACGTTTTGACAAGTTAAAGTTACATTTTGTAAAGTTAAAGTTCCGTTTTGAAGAGTTAAAGTTACATTTTGACAAGTTGAAGATACGGTTTTGTAAGTTAAAGTTATGTTTTGATAAGTTAAAGTTACATTTTGACAAGTTAAAGTTACACTTTTTACAAGTTAAAGTTACGTTTTGACAAGTTAAAGTTACATTTTGACAAGTTATAGTTACGTTTTTTAGAAGTTAAAGTTACGTTTTGACGAGTTAAAGTTAAATTTTGACAAGTTAAAGTTACGTTTTGAAGAGTTAAAGTTACATTTTGACAAGTTTAAGATACGATTTGACAAGTTAAAGTTATATTTGAACATTTTAAAGTTACATTTTGACAAGTTAAAGTTATACTTTTTACAAGTAAAAGTTACGTTTTGACAAGTTAAAGTTACATTTTGACAAGTTATAGTTACGTTTTTTAGAAGTTAAAGTTACGTTTTAACAAGTTAAAGTTACATTATGTAAAGTTAAAGTTACGTTTTGAAGTGTTCAAGTTACATTTTGACAAGTTGAAGATACGATTTGACAAGTTAAAGTTATATTTTGACATTTTAAAGTTACATTTTTGACAAGTTATTGTTACACTTTTTACAAGTTAAAGTTACGTTTTGACAAGTTAAAGTTGAATGTTGACAAGTTAAAGTTACGTTTTGAAGAGTTAAAGTTACATTTTGACAAGTTGAAGATAAGATTTGACAAGTTAAAGTTATATTTTGACATTTTAAAGTTACATTTTGACAAGTTAAAGTTACAATTTTTAGAAGTTAAAGTTACGTTTTGACAAGTTAAAGTTACATTTTGACAAGTTATAGTTACGTTTGTTTACAAGTTAAAGTTACGTTTTGACAAGTTAAAGTTACATTTTGTAAAGTTAAAGTTCCGTTTTGTAGAGTTAAAGTTACATTTTGACAAGTTGAAGATACGGTTTTGTACGTTAAAGTTATGTGTTGATAAGTTAAAGTTATATTTTGACAAGTTAAAGTTACACTTTTTACAAGTTAAAGTTACGTTTTGACAAGTTAAAGTTACATTTTGACAAGTTATAGTTACGTTTTTTAGAAGTTAAAGTTACGTTTTGACAAGTTAAAGTTACATTTTGACAAGTTAAAGTTACGTTTTGAAGAGTTCAAGTTGCATTTTGACAAGTTGAAGATACGATTTGACAAGTTAAAGTTATATTTTGACATTTTAAAGTTACATTTTTACAAGTTAAAGTTACAATTTTTAGAAGTTAAAGTTACGTTTTAATAAGTTAAAATTACATTTTGACAAGTTATAGTTACGTTTTTTTACAAGTTAAAGTTACATTTTGTAAAGTTAAAGTTCCGTTTTGAAGAGTTAAAGTTACATTTTGACAAGTTATAGTTACGTTTTTTACAAGTTAAAGTTACGTTTTGACAAGTTAAAGTTACGTTTTGACAAGTTTAAGTTACATTTTGAAAAGTTAAAGTTACATTTTGACAAGTTAAAGTTACGTTTTGAAAAGTTAAAGTTACATTTTGACAAGTTATAGTTACGTTTTTTTACAAGTTAAAGTTACGTTTTGACAAGTTAAAGTTACATTTTGACAAGTTATAGTTACGTTTTTTTACAAGTTAAAGTTACGTTTTGACAAGTTAAAGTTACATTTTGTAAAGTTAAAGTTCCGTTTTGAAGAGTTAAAGTTACATTTTGACAAGTTGAAGATACGGTTTTATAAGTTAAAGTTACGTTTTGATAAGTTAAAGTTACATTTTGACAAGTTTAAGTTACACTTTTTACAAGTTAAAGTTACATTTTAACAAGTTAAAGTTACATTTTGACAATTATAGTTACATTTTTTAGAAGTTAAAGTTACGTTTTGACAAGTTAAAGTTACATTATGTAAAGTTAAAGTTACATTTTGAAGAGTTCAAGTTACATTTTGACAAGTTGAAGATACGATTTGACAAGATAAAGTTATATTTTGACATTTTAAAGTTACATTTTGACAAGTTATCGTTACACTTTTGACAAGTTAAAGTTACGTTTTGACAAGTTAAAGTTAAATTTTGACAAGTTAAAGTTACGTTTTGAAGAGTTAAAGTTACATTTTGACAAGTTGAAGATAAGATTTGACAAGTTAAAGTTATATTTTGACATTTTAAAGTTACATTTTGACAAGTTAAAGTTACAATTTTTAGAAGTTAAAGTTACGTTTTGACAAGTTAAAGTTACATTTTGACAAGTTATAGTTACGTTTTTTTACAAGTTAAAGTTACGTTTTGACAAGTTAAAGTTACATTTTGTAAAATTAAAGTTCCGTTTTGTAGAGTTAAAGTTACATTTTGACAAGTTGAAGATACGATTTGACAAGTTAAAGTTATATTTTGACATTTTAAAGTTACATTTTGACAAGTGAAAGTTATACTTTTTACAAGTAAAAGTTACGTTTGACAAGTTAAAGTTACATTTTGACAAGTTATATTTACGATTTTTAGAAGTTAAATTTATATTTTGACAAGTTAAAGTTACATTTTGACAAGTTAGAGTTACGTTTTTTAGAAGTTAAAGTTATATTTTGACAAGTTAAAGTTACACTTTTTACAAGTTAAAGTTACGTTTTGACAAGTTAAAGTTACATTTTGACAAGTTATAGTTACGTTTTTTAGAAGTTAAAGTTACGTTTTGACAAGTTAAAGTTAAATTTTGTTAAGTTAAAGTTACGTTTTGAAGTGTTAAAGTTACATTTTGACAAGTTGAAGATACGATTTGACAAGTTAAAGTTATATTTTAACATTTTAAAGTTACATTTTGACAGGTGAAAGTTATACTTTTTACAAGTAAAAGTTACGTTTGACAAGTTAAAGTTACATTTTGACAAGTTATAGTTACGTTTTTTAGAAGTTAAAGTTACGTTTTGACGAGTTAAAGTTAAATTTTGACAAGTTAAAGTTACGTTTTGAAGAGTTAAAGTTACATTTTGACAAGTTTAAGATACGATTTGACAAGTTAAAGTTATATTTTAACATTTTAAAGTTACATTTTGACAAGTTAAAGTTATACTTTTTACAAGTAAAAGTTACGTTTTGACAAGTTAAAGTTACATTTTGACAAGTTATAGTTACGTTTTTTAGAAGTTAAAGTTACGTTTTAACAAGTTAAAGTTACATTATGTAAAGTTAAAGTTACGTTTTGAAGTGTTCAAGTTACATTTTGACAAGTTGAAGATACGATTTGACAAGTTAAAGTTATATTTTGACATTTTAAAGTTACATTTTTCACAAGTTATTGTTACACTTTTTACAAGTTAAAGTTACGTTTTGACAAGTTAAAGTTGAATGTTGACAAGTTAAAGTTACGTTTTGAAGAGTTAAAGTTACATTTTGACAAGTTGAAGATAAGATTTGACAAGTTAAAGTTATATTTTGACATTTTAAAGTTACATTTTGACAAGTTAAAGTTACAATTTTTAGAAGTTAAAGTTACGTTTTGACAAGTTAAAGTTACATTTTGACAAGTTATAGTTACGTTTGTTTACAAGTTAAAGTTACGTTTTGACAAGTTAAAGTTACATTTTGTAAAGTTAAAGTTCCGTTTTGTAGAGTTAAAGTTACATTTTGACAAGTTGAAGATACGGTTTTGTACGTTAAAGTTATGTGTTGATAAGTTAAAGTTATATTTTGACAAGTTAAAGTTACACTTTTTACAAGTTAAAGTTACGTTTTGACAAGTTAAAGTTACATTTTGACAAGTTATAGTTACGTTTTTTAGAAGTTAAAGTTACGTTTTGACAAGTTAAAGTTACATTTTGACAAGTTAAAGTTACGTTTTGAAGAGTTCAAGTTGCATTTTGACAAGTTGAAGATACGATTTGACAAGTTAAAGTTATATTTTGACATTTTAAAGTTACATTTTTACAAGTTAAAGTTACAATTTTTACAAGTTAAAGTTACGTTTTGACAAGTTAAAGTTACATTTTGACAAGTTATAGTTACGTTTTTTACAAGTTAAAGTTACGTTTTGACAAGTTAAAGTTACATTTTGTAAAGTTAAAGTTCCGTTTTGAAGAGTTAAAGTTACATTTTGACAAGTTATAGTTACGTTTTTTACAAGTTAAAGTTATGTCTTGACAAGTTAAAGTTACGTTTTGACAAGTTTAAGTTAAATTTTGACAAGTTAAAGTTAAATTTTGACAAGTTAAAGTTACGTTTTGAAAAGTTAAAGTTACATTTTGACAAGTTATAGTTACGTTTTTTTACAAACTAAAGTTACGTTTTGACAAGTTAAAGTTACATTTTGACAAGTTATAGTTACGTTTTTTTACAAGTTAAAGTTACGTTTTGACAAGTTAAAGTTACATTTTGTAAAGTTAAAGTTCCGTTTTGAAGAGTTAAAGTTACATTTTGACAAGTTGAAGATACGGTTTTATAAGTTAAAGTTATGTTTTGATAAGTTAAAGTTACATTTTGACAAGTTTAAGTTACACTTTTTACAAGTTAAAGTTACATTTTAACAAGTTAAAGTTACATTTTGACAATTATAGTTACATTTTTTAGAAGTTAAAGTTACGTTTTGACAAGTTAAAGTTACATTATGTAAAGTTAAAGTTACATTTTGAAGAGTTCAAGTTACATTTTGACAAGTTGAAGATACGATTTGACAAGATAAAGTTATATTTTGACATTTTAAAGTTACATTTTGACAAGTTATCGTTACACTTTTGACAAGTTAAAGTTACGTTTTGACAAGTTAAAGTTAAATTTTGACAAGTTAAAGTTACGTTTTGAAGAGTTCAAGTTGCATTTTGACAAGTTGAAGATACGATTTGACAAGTTAAAGTTATATTTTGACATTTTAAAGTTACATTTTGACAAGTTAAAGTTACAATTTTTAGAAGTTAAAGTTACGTTTTGACAAGTTAAAGTTACATTTTGACAAGTTATAGTTACGTTTTTTTACAAGTTAAAGTTACGTTTTGACAAGTTAAAGATACATTTTGTAAAGTTAAAGTTCCGTTTTGAAGAGTTAAAGTTACATTTTGACAAGTTATAGTTACGTTTTTTTACAAGTTAAAGTTACGTTTTGACAAGTTAAAGTTACGTTTTGACAAGTTTAAGTTAAATTTTGACAAGTTAAAGTTAAATTTTGACAAGTTAAAGTTACGTTTTGAAAAGTTAAAGTTACATTTTGACAAGTTATAGTTACGTTTTTTTACATGTTAAAGTTACGTTTTGACAAGTTAAAGTTACATTTTGACAAGTTATAGTTACGTTTTTTTACAAGTTAAAGTTACGTTTTGACAAGTTAAAGTTACATTTTGTAAAGTTAAAGTTCCGTTTTGAAGAGTTAAAGTTACATTTTGACAAGTTGAAGATACGGTTTTGTAAGTTAAAGTTATGTTTTGATAAGTTAAAGTTACATTTTGACAAGTTTAAGTTACACTTTTTACAAGTTAAAGTTACATTTTAACAAGTTAAAGTTACATTTTGACAATTATAGTTACATTTTTTAGAAGTTAAAGTTACGTTTTGACAAGTTAAAGTTACATTTTGTAAAGTTAAAGTTACATTTTGAAGAGTTCAAGTTACATTTTGACAAGTTGAAGATACGATTTGACAAGATAAAGTTATATTTTGACATTTTAAAGTTACATTTTGACAAGTTATCGTTACACTTTTGACAAGTTAAAGTTACGTTTTGACAAGTTAAAGTTAAATTTTGACAAGTTAAAGTTACGTTTTGAAGAGTTAAAGTTACATTTTGACAAGTTGAAGATAAGATTTGACAAGTTAAAGTTATATTTTGACATTTTAAAGTTACATTTTGACAAGTTAAAGTTACAATTTTTAGAAGTTAAAGTTACGTTTTGACAAGTTAAAGTTACATTTTGACAAGTTATAGTTACGTTTTTTTACAAGTTAAAGTTACGTTTTGACAAGTTAAAGTTACATTTTGTAAAATTAAAGTTCCGTTTTGTAGAGTTAAAGTTACATTTTGACAAGTTGAAGATACGATTTGACAAGTTAAAGTTATATTTTGACATTTTAAAGTTACATTTTGACAAGTGAAAGTTATACTTTTTACAAGTAAAAGTTACGTTTGACAAGTTAAAGTTACATTTTGACAAGTTATATTTACGATTTTTAGAAGTTAAATTTATATTTTGACAAGTTAAAGTTACATTTTGACAAGTTAGAGTTACGTTTTTTAGAAGTTAAAGTTATATTTTGACAAGTTAAAGTTACACTTTTTACAAGTTAAAGTTACGTTTTGACAAGTTAAAGTTACATTTTGACAAGTTATAGTTACGTTTTTTAGAAGTTAAAGTTACGTTTTGACAAGTTAAAGTTAAATTTTGTTAAGTTAAAGTTACGTTTTGAAGTGTTAAAGTTACATTTTGACAAGTTGAAGATACGATTTGACAAGTTAAAGTTATATTTTAACATTTTAAAGTTACATTTTGACAGGTGAAAGTTATACTTTTTACAAGTAAAAGTTACGTTTGACAAGTTAAAGTTACATTTTGACAAGTTATAGTTACGTTTTTTAGAAGTTAAAGTTACGTTTTGACGAGTTAAAGTTAAATTTTGACAAGTTAAAGTTACGTTTTGAAGAGTTAAAGTTACATATTGACAAGTTGAAGATACGATTTGACAAGTTAAAGTTATATTTTGACATTTTAAAGTTACTTTTTTACAAGTTAAAGTTACAATTTTTAGAAGTTAAAGTTACGTTTTGACAAGTTAAAGTTACATTTTGACAAGTTATAGTTACGTTGTTTTACATGTTAAAGGTACGTTTTGACAAGTTAAAGTTACATTTTGTAAAGTTAAAGTTCCGTTTTGAAGAGTTAAAGTTACATTTTGACAAGTTGAAGATACGGTTTTGTAAGTTAAAGTTATGTTTTGATAAGTTAAAGTTACATTTTGACAAGTTAAAGTTACACTTTTTACAAGTTAAAGTTACGTTTTGACAAGTTAAAGTTACATTTTGACAAGTTATAGTTACGTTTTTTAGAAGTTAAAGTTACGTTTTGACAAGTTAAAGTTAAATTTTGACAAGTTAAAGTTACGTTTTGAAGAGTTAAAGTTACATTTTGACAAGTTTAAGATACGATTTGACAAGTTAAAGTTATATTTTAACATTTTAAAGTTACATTTTGACAAGTTAAAGTTATACTTTTTACAAGTAAAAGTTACGTTTTGACAAGTTAAAGTTACATTTTGACAAGTTATAGTTACGTTTTTTAGAAGTTAAAGTTACGTTTTAACAAGTTAAAGTTACATTATGTAAAGTTAAAGTTACGTTTTGAAGTGTTCAAGTTACATTTTGACAAGTTGAAGATACGATTTGACAAGTTAAAGTTATATTTTGACATTTTAAAGTTACATTTTTGACAAGTTATTGTTACACTTTTTACAAGTTAAAGTTACGTTTTGACAAGTTAAAGTTGAATGTTGACAAGTTAAAGTTACGTTTTGAAGAGTTAAAGTTACATTTTGACAAGTTATAGTTACGTTTTTTTACAAGTTAAAGTTACGTTTTGACAAGTTAAAGTTACGTTTTGATAAGTTTAAGTTAAATTTTGACAAGTTAAAGTTAAATTTTGACAAGTTAAAGTTACGTTTTGAAGAGTTAAAGTTACATTTGGACAAGTTATAGTTACGTTTTTTTACATGTTAAAGGTACGTTTTGACAAGTTAAAGTTACCTTTTGTAAAGTTAAAGTTCCGTTTTGAAGAGTTAAAGTTACATTTTGACAAGTTGAAGATACGGTTTTGTAAGTTAAAGTTATGTTTTGATAAGTTAAAGTTACATTTTGACAAGTTTAAGTTACACTTTTTACAAGTTAAAGTTACATTTTGACAAGTTAAAGTTACATTTTGACAAGTTCTAGTTACATTTTTTCGAAATTAAAGTTACGTTTTGACAAGTTAAAGTTACATTATGTAAAGTTAAAGTTACGTTTTGAAGAGTTCAAGTTACATTTTGACAAGTTACATTTTGACAAGTTGAAGATACGATTTGACAAGTTAAAGTTATATTTTGACATTTTAAAGTTACATTTTGACAAGTTATCGTTACACTTTTTACAAGTTAAAGTGACGTTTTGACAAGTTAAAGTTAAATTTTGACAAGTTAAAGTTACGTTTTGAAGAGTTAAAGTTACATTTTGACAAGTTGAAGATAAGATTTGACAAGTTAAAGTTATATTTTGACATTTTAAAGTTACATTTTGACAAGTTAAAGTTACAATTTTTAGAAGTTAAAGTTACGTTTTGACAAGTTAAAGTTACATTTTGACAAGTTATAGTTACGTTTGTTTACAAGTTAAAGTTACGTTTTGACAAGTTAAAGTTACATTTTGTAAAGTTAAAGTTCCGTTTTGTAGAGTTAAAGTTACATTTTGACAAGTTGAAGATACGGTTTTGTACGTTAAAGTTATGTGTTGATAAGTTAAAGTTATATTTTGACAAGTTAAAGTTACACTTTTTACAAGTTAAAGTTACGTTTTGACAAGTTAAAGTTACATTTTGACAAGTTATAGTTACGTTTTTTAGAAGTTAAAGTTACATTTTGACAAGATAAAGTTACATTTTGACAACTTAAAGTTACGTTTTGAAGAGTTCAAGTTGCATTTTGACAAGTTGAAGATACGATTTGACAAGTTAAAGTTATATTTTGACATTTTAAAGTTACATTTTTACAAGTTAAAGTTACAATTTTTAGAAGTTAAAGTTACGTTTTGACAAGTTAAAGTTACATTTTGACAAGTTATAGTTACGTTTTTTTACAAGTTAAAGTTACGTTTTGACAAGTTAAAGATACATTTTGTAAAGTTAAAGTTCCGTTTTGAAGAGTTAAAGTTACATTTTGACAAGTTATAGTTACGTTTTTTTACAAGTTAAAGTTACGTTTTGACAAGTTAAAGTTACGTTTTGACAAGTTTAAGTTAAATTTTGACAAGTTAAAGTTAAATTTTGACAAGTTAAAGTTACGTTTTGAAAAGTTAAAGTTACATTTTGACAAGTTATAGTTACGTTTTTTTACATGTTAAAGTTACGTTTTGACAAGTTAAAGTTACATTTTGACAAGTTATAGTTACGTTTTTTTACAAGTTAAAGTTACGTTTTGACAAGTTAAAGTTACATTTTGTAAAGTTAAAGTTCCGTTTTGAAGAGTTAAAGTTACATTTTGACAAGTTGAAGATACGGTTTTGTAAGTTAAAGTTATGTTTTGATAAGTTAAAGTTACATTTGGACAAGTTTAAGTTACACTTTTTACAAGTTAAAGTTACATTTTGACAAGTTATAGTTACATTTTTTAGAAGTTAAAGTTACGTTTTGACAAGTTAAAGTTACATTTTGAAGAGTTCAAGTTACATTTTGACAAGTTGAAGATACGATTTGACAAGATAAAGTTATATTTTGACATTTTAAAGTTACATTTTGACAAGTTATCGTTACACTTTTGACAAGTTAAAGTTACGTTTTGACAAGTTAAAGTTAAATTTTGACAATTTAAAGTTACGTTTTGAAGAGTTAAAGTTACATTTTGACAAGTTGAAGATAAGATTTGACAAGTTAAAGTTATATTTTGACATTTTAAAGTTACATTTTGACAAGTTAAAGTTACAATTTTTAGAAGTTAAAGTTACGTTTTGACAAGTTAAAGTTACATTTTGACAAGTTATAGTTACGTTTTTTTACAAGTTAAAGTTACGTTTTGACAAGTTAAAGTTACATTTTGTAAAATTAAAGTTCCGTTTTGTAGAGTTAAAGTTACATTTTGACAAGTTGAAGATACGATTTGACAAGTTAAAGTCATATTTTGACATTTTAAAGTTACATTTTGACAAGTGAAAGTTATACTTTTTACAAGTAAAAGTTACGTTTGACAAGTTAAAGTTACATTTTGACAAGTTATATTTACGATTTTTAGAAGTTAAAGTTACATTTTGACAAGTTGAAGATACGATTTGACAAGTTAAAGTTATATTTTAACATTTTAAAGTTACATTTTGACAGGTGAAAGTTATACTTTTTACAAGTAAAAGTTACGTTTGACAAGTTAAAGTTACATTTTGACAAGTTATAGTTACGTTTTTTAGAAGTTAAAGTTACGTTTTGACGGGTTAAAGTTAAATTTTGACAAGTTAAAGTTACGTTTTGAAGAGTTAAAGTTACATTTTGACAAGTTGAAGATACGATTTGACAAGTTAAAGTTATATTTTGACATTTTAAAGTTACTTTTTTACAAGTTAAAGTTACAATTTTTAGAAGTTAAAGTTACGTTTTGACAAGTTAAAGTTACATTTTGACAAGTTATAGTTACGTTGTTTTACATGTTAAAGGTACGTTTTGACAAGTTAAAGTTACATTTCGTAAAGTTAAAGTTCCGTTTTGAAGAGTTAAAGTTACATTTTGACAAGTTGAAGATACGGTTTTGTAAGTTAAAGTTATGTTTTGATAAGTTAAAGTTACATTTTGACAAGTTAAAGTTACACTTTTTACAAGTTAAAGTTACGTTTTGACAAGTTAAAGTTACATTTTGACAAGTTATAGTTACGTTTTTTAGAAGTTAAAGTTACGTTTTGACGAGTTAAAGTTAAATTTTGACAAGTTAAAGTTACGTTTTGAAGAGTTAAAGTTACATTTTGACAAGTTTAAGATACGATTTGACAAGTTAAAGTTATATTTTAACATTTTAAAGTTACATTTTGACAAGTTAAAGTTATACTTTTTACAAGTAAAAGTTACGTTTTGACAAGTTAAAGTTACATTTTGACAAGTTATAGTTACGTTTTTTAGAAGTTAAAGTTACGTTTTAACAAGTTAAAGTTACATTATGTAAAGTTAAAGTTACGTTTTGAAGTGTTCAAGTTACATTTTGACAAGTTGAAGATACGATTTGACAAGTTAAAATTATATTTTGACATTTTAAAGTTACATTTTTGACAAGTTATTGTTACACTTTTTACAAGTTAAAGTTACGTTTTGACAAGTTAAAGTTGAATGTTGACAAGTTAAAGTTACGTTTTGAAGAGTTAAAGTTACATTTTAACAAGTTATAGTTACGTTTTTTTACAAGTTAAAGTTACGTTTTGACAAGTTAAAGTTACGTTTTGATAAGTTTAAGTTAAATTTTGACAAGTTAAAGTTAAATTTTGACAAGTTAAAGTTACGTTTTGAAGAGTTAAAGTTACATTTGGACAAGTTATAGTTACGTTTTTTTACATGTTAAAGGTACGTTTTGACAAGTTAAAGTTACCTTTTGTAAAGTTAAAGTTCCGTTTTGAAGAGTTAAAGTTACATTTTGACAAGTTGAAGATACGGTTTTGTAAGTTAAAGTTATGTTTTGATAAGTTAAAGTTACATTTTGACAAGTTTAAGTTACACTTTTTACAAGTTAAAGTTACATTTTGACAAGTTAAAGTTACATTTTGACAAGTTCTAGTTACATTTTTACGAAATTAAAGTTACGTTTTGACAAGTTAAAGTTACATTATGTAAAGTTAAAGTTACGTTTTGAAGAGTTCAAGTTACATTTTGACAAGTTACATTTTGACAAGTTGAAGATACGATTTGACAAGTTAAAGTTATATTTTGACATTTTAAAGTTACATTTTGACAAGTTATCGTTACACTTTTTACAAGTTAAAGTGAAGTTTTGACAAGTTAAAGTTAAATTTTGACAAGTTAAAGTTACGTTTTGAAGAGTTAAAGTTACATTTTGACAAGTTGAAGATAAGATTTGACAAGTTAAAGTTATATTTTGACATTTTAAAGTTACATTTTGACAAGTTAAAGTTACAATTTTTAGAAGTTAAAATTACGTTTTGACAAGTTAAAGTTACATTTTGACAAGTTATAGTTACGTTTGTTTACAAGTTAAAGTTACGTTTTGACAAGTTAAAGTTACATTTTGTAAAGTTAAAGTTCCGTTTTGTAGAGTTAAAGTTACATTTTGACAAGTTGAAGATACGGTTTTGTACGTTAAAGTTATGTGTTGATAAGTTAAAGTTATATTTTGACAAGTTAAAGTTACACTTTTTACAAGTTAAAGTTACGTTTTGACAAGTTAAAGTTACATTTTGACAAGTTATAGTTACGTTTTTTAGAAGTTAAAGTTACGTTTTGACAAGTTAAATTTAAATTTTGACAAGTTAAAGTTACGTTTTGAAGAGTTCAAGTTGCATTTTGACAAGTTGAAGATACGATTTGACAAGTTAAAGTTATATTTTGACATTTTAAAGTTACATTTTTACAAGTTAAAGTTACAATTTTTAGAAGTTAAAGTTACGTTTTGACAAGTTAAAGTTACATTTTGACAAGTTATAGTTACGTTTTTTTACAAGTTAAAGTTACGTTTTGACAAGTTAAAGATACATTTTGTAAAGTTAAAGTTCCGTTTTGAAGAGTTAAAGTTACATTTTGACAAGTTATAGTTACGTTTTTTTACAAGTTAAAGTTACGTTTTGACAAGTTAAAGTTACGTTTTGACAAGTTTAAGTTAAATTTTGACAAGTTAAAGTTAAATTTTGACAAGTTAAAGTTACGTTTTGAAAAGTTAAAGTTACATTTTGACAAGTTATAGTTACGTTTTTTTACATGTTAAAGTTACGTTTTGACAAGTTAAAGTTACATTTTGACAAGTTATAGTTACGTTTTTTTACAAGTTAAAGTTACGTTTTGACAAGTTAAAGTTACATTTTGTAAAGTTAAAGTTCCGTTTTGAAGAGTTAACGTTACATTTTGACAAGTTGAAGATACGGTTTTGTAAGTTAAAGTTATGTTTTGATAAGTTAAAGTTACGTTTTGACAAGTTAAATTTAAATTTTGACAAGTTAAAGTTACGTTTTAAAGTGTTAAAGTTACATTTTGACAAGTTGAAGATACGATTTGACAAGTTAAAGTTATATTTTAACATTTTAAAGTTACATTTTGACAGGTGAAAGTTATACTTTTTACAAGTAAAAGTTACGTTTGACAAGTTAAAGTTACATTTTGACAAGTTATAGTTACGTTTTTTAGAAGTTAAAGTTACATTTTGACGAGTTAAAGTTAAATTTTGACAAGTTAAAGTTACGTTTTGAAGAGTTAAAGTTACATTTTGACAAGTTGAAGATACGATTTGACAAGTTAAAGTTATATTTTGACATTTTAAAGTTACTTTTTTACAAGTTAAAGTTACAATTTTTAGAAGTTAAAGTTACGTTTTGACAAGTTAAAGTTACATTTTGACAAGTTATAGTTACGTTGTTTTACATGTTAATGGTACGTTTTGACAAGTTAAAGTTACATTTTGTAAAGTTAAAGTTCCGTTTTGAAGAGTTAAAGTTACATTTTGACAAGTTGAAGATACGGTTTTGTAAGTTAAAGTTATGTTTTGATAAGTTAAAGTTACATTTTGACAAGTTAAAGTTACACTTTTTACAAGTTAAAGTTACGTTTTGACAAGTTAAAGTTACATTTTGACAAGTTATAGTTACGTTTTTTAGAAGTTAAAGTTACGTTTTGACGAGTTAAAGTTAAATTTTGACAAGTTAAAGTTACGTTTTGAAGAGTTAAAGTTACATTTTGACAAGTTTAAGATACGATTTGACAAGTTAAAGTTATATTTTAACATTTTAAAGTTACATTTTGACAAGTTAAAGTTACACTTTTTACAAGTTAAAGTTACGTTTTGACAAGTTAAAGTTACATTTTGACAAGTTATAGTTACGTTTTTTAGAAGTTAAAGTTACGTTTTAACAAGTTAAAGTTACATTATGTAAAGTTAAAGTTACGTTTTGAAGTGTTCAAGTTACATTTTGACAAGTTGAAGATACGATTTGACAAGTTAAAGTTATATTTTGACATTTTAAAGTTACATTTTTGACAAGTTATTGTTACACTTTTTACAAGTTAAAGTTACGTTTTGATAAGTTAAAGTTTAATGTTGACAAGTTAAAGTTACGTTTTGAAGAGTTAAAGTTACATTTTGACAAGTTATAGTTACGTTTTTTTACAAGTTAAAGTTATGTTTTGACAAGTTAAAGTTACGTTTTGACAAGTTAAAGTTACATTTTGACAAGTTATAGTTACGTTTGTTTACAAGTTAAAGTTACGTTTTGACAAGTTAAAGTTACATTTTGTAAAGTTAAAGTTCCGTTTTGTAGAGTTAAAGTTACATTTTGACAAGTTGAAGATACGGTTTTGTACGTTAAAGTTATGTGTTGATAAGTTAAAGTTATATTTTGACAAGTTAAAGTTACACTTTTTACAAGTTAAAGTTACGTTTTGACAAGTTAAAGTTACATTTTGACAAGTTATAGTTACGTTTTTTAGAAGTTAAAGTTACGTTTTGACAAGTTAAATTTAAATTTTGACAAGTTAAAGTTACGTTTTGAAGAGTTCAAGTTGCATTTTGACAAGTTGAAGATACGATTTGACAAGTTAAAGTTATATTTTGACATTTTAAAGTTACATTTTTACAAGTTAAAGTTACAATTTTTAGAAGTTAAAGTTACGTTTTGACAAGTTAAAGTTACATTTTGACAAGTTATAGTTAAATTTTGACAAGTTAAAGTTACGTTTTGAAGAGTTAAAGTTACATTTGGACAAGTTATAGTTACGTTTTTTTACATGTTAAAGGTACGTTTTGACAAGTTAAAGTTACCTTTTGTAAAGTTAAAGTTCCGTTTTGAAGAGTTAAAGTTACATTTTGACAAGTTGAAGATACGGTTTTGTAAGTTAAAGTTATGTTTTGATAAGTTAAAGTTACATTTTGACAAGTTTAAGTTACACTTTTTACAAGTTAAAGTTACATTTTGACAAGTTAAAGTTACATTTTGACAAGTTCTAGTTACATTTTTTCGAAATTAAAGTTACGTTTTGACAAGTTAAAGTTACATTATGTAAAGTTAAAGTTACGTTTTGAAGAGTTCAAGTTACATTTTGACAAGTTACATTTTGACAAGTTGAAGATACGATTTGACAAGTTAAAGTTATATTTTGACATTTTAAAGTTACATTTTGACAAGTTATCGTTACACTTTTGACAAGTTAAAGTTACGTTTTGACAAGTTAAAGTTAAATTTTGACAAGTTAAAGTTACGTTTTGAAGAGTTAAAGTTACATTTTGACAAGTTGAAGATAAGATTTGACAAGTTAAAGTTATATTTTGACATTTTAAAGTTACATTTTGACAAGTTAAAGTTACAATTTTTAGAAGTTAAAGTTACGTTTTGACAAGTTAAAGTTACATTTTGACAAGTTATAGTTACGTTTGTTTACAAGTTAAAGTTACGTTTTGACAAGTTAAAGTTACATTTTGTAAAGTTAAAGTTCCGTTTTGTAGAGTTAAAGTTACATTTTGACAAGTTGATGATACGGTTTTGTAAGTTAAAGTTATGTGTTGATAAGTTAAAGTTATATTTTGACAAGTTAAAGTTACACTTTTTACAAGTTAAAGTTACGTTTTGACAAGTTAAAGTTACATTTTGACAAGTTATAGTTACGTTTTTTAGAAGTTAAAGTTACGTTTTGACAAGTTAAATTTAAATTTTGACAAGTTAAAGTTACGTTTTGAAGAGTTCAAGTTGCATTTTGACAAGTTGAAGATACGATTTGACAAGTTAAAGTTATATTTTGACATTTTAAAGTTATATTTTTACAAGTTAAAGTTACAATTTTTAGAAGTTAAAGTTACGTTTTGACAAGTTAAAGTTACATTTTGACAAGTTATAGTTACGTTTTTTTACAAGTTAAAGTTACGTTTTGACAAGTTAAAGATACATTTTGTAAAGTTAAAGTTCCGTTTTGTAGAGTTAAAGTTACATTTTGACAAGTTATAGTTACGTTTTTTTACAAGTTAAAGTTACGTTTTGACAAGTTAAAGTTACGTTTTGACAAGTTTAAGTTAAATTTTGACAAGTTAAAGGTAAATTTTGACAAGTTAAAGTTACGTTTTGAAAAGTTAAAGTTACATTTTGACAAGTTATAGTTACGTTTTTTTACATGTTAAAGTTACGTTTTGACAAGTTAAAGTTACATTTTGACAAGTTATTGTTACGTTTTTTTACAAGTTAAAGTTACGTTTTGACAAGTTAAAGTTACATTTTGTAAAGTTAAAGTTCCGTTTTGAAGAGTTAAAGTTACATTTTGACAAGTTGAAGATACGGTTTTGTAAGTTAAAGTTATGTTTTGATAAGTTAAAGTTACATTTTGACAAGTTTAAGTTACACTTTTTACAAGTTAAAGTTACATTTTGACAAGTTAAAGTTACATTTTGACAAGTTATAGTTACATTTTTTAGAAGTTAAAGTTACGTTTTGACAAGTTAAAGTTACATTATGTAAAGTTAAAGTTACATTTTGAAGAGTTCAAGTTACATTTTGACAAGTTGAAGATACGATTTGACAAGTTAAAGTTATATTTTGACATTTTAAAGTTACATTTTGACAAGTTATCGTTACACTTTTGACAAGTTAAAGTTACGTTTTGACAAGTTAAAGTTAAATTTTGACAAGTTAAAGTTACGTTTTGAAGAGTTAAAGTTACATTTTGACAAGTTGAAGATAAGATTTGACAAGTTAAAGTTATATTTTGACATTTTAAAGTTACATTTTGACAAGTTAAAGTTACAATTTTTAGAAGTTAAAGTTACGTTTTGACAAGTTAAAGTTACATTTTGACAAGTTATAGTTACGTTTTTTTACAAGTTAAAGTTACGTTTTGACAAGTTAAAGATACATTTTGTAAAGTTAAAGTTCCGTTTTGTAGAGTTAAAGTTACATTTTGACAAGTTATAGTTACGTTTTTTTACAAGTTAAAGTTACGTTTTGACAAGTTAAAGTTACATTTTGTAAAGTTAAAGTTCCGTTTTGAAGAGTTAAAGTTACATTTTGACAAGTTGAAGATACGGTTTTGTAAGTTAAAGTTATGTTTTGATAAGTTAAAGTTACATTTTGACAAGTTTAAGTTACACTTTTTACAAGTTAAAGTTACATTTTGACAAGTTAAAGTTACATTTTGACAAGTTATAGTTACATTTTTTAGAAGTTAAAGTTACGTTTTGACAAGTTAAAGTTACATTATGTAAAGTTAAAGTTACATTTTGAAGAGTTCAAGTTACATTTTGACAAGTTGAAGATACGATTTGACAAGTTAAAGTTATATTTTGACATTTTAAAGTTACATTTTGACAAGTTATCGTTACACTTTTGACAAGTTAAAGTTACGTTTTGACAAGTTAAAGTTAAATTTTGACAAGTTAAAGTTACGTTTTGAAGAGTTAAAGTTACATTTTGACAAGTTGAAGATACGATTTGACAAGTTAAAGTTATATTTTGACATTTTAAAGTTACATTTTGACAAGTTAAAGTTACAATTTTTAGAAGTTAAAGTTACGTTTTGACAAGTTAAAGTTACATTTTGACAAGTTATAGTTACGTTTTTTTACAAGTTAAAGTTACGTTTTGACAAGTTAAAGTTACATTTTGTAAAATTAAAGTTCCGTTTTGTAGAGTTAAAGTTACATTTTGACAAGTTGAAGATACGATTTGACAAGTTAAAGTTATATTTTAAAATTTTAAAGTTACATTTTGACAAGTGAAAGTTATACTTTTTACAAGTAAAAGTTACGTTTGACAAGTTAAAGTTACATTTTGACAAGTTATATTTACGTTTTTTAGAAGTTAAAGTTATATTTTGACAAGTTAAAGTTACATTTTGACAAGTTATAGTTAAGTTTTTTAGAAGTTAAAGTTATATTTTGACAAGTTAAAGTTACACTTTTTACAAGTTAAAGTTACGTTTTGACAAGTTAAAATTACATTTTGACAAGTTATAGTTACGTTTTTTAGAAGTTAAAGTTACGTTTTGACAAGTTAAATTTAAATTTTGACAAGTTAAAGTTACGTTTTGAAGTGTTAAAGTTACATTTTGACAAGTTGAAGATACGATTTGACAAGTTAAAGTTATATTTTAACATTTTAAAGTTACATTTTGACAAGTGAAAGTTATACTTTTTACAAGTAAAAGTTACGTTTGACAAGTTAAAGTTACATTTTGACAAGTTATAGTTACGTTTTTTAGAAGTTAAAGTTACGTTTTGACGAGTTAAAGTTAAATTTTGACAAGTTAAAGTTACGTTTTGAAAAGTTAAAGTTACATTTTGACAAGTTGAAGATACGGTTTTGTAAGTTAAAGTTATGTTTTGATAAGTTAAAGTTACATTTTGACATTTTAAAGTTACATTTTGACAAGTTAAAGTTACAATTTTTAGAAGTTAAAGTTACGTTTTGACAAGTTAAAGTTACATTTTGACAAGTTATAGTTACGTTTTTTTACAAGTTAAAGTTACGTTTTGACAAGTTAAAGTTACATTTTGTAAAATTAAAGTTCCGTTTTGTAGAGTTAAAGTTACATTTTGACAAGTTGAAGATACGATTTGACAAGTTAAAGTTATATTTTAAAATTTTAAAGTTACATTTTGACAAGTGAAAGTTATACTTTTTACAAGTAAAAGTTACGTTTGACAAGTTAAAGTTACATTTTGACAAGTTATATTTACGTTTTTTAGAAGTTAAAGTTATATTTTGACAAGTTAAAGTTACATTTTGACAAGTTATAGTTACGTTTTTTAGAAGTTAAAGTTATATTTTGACAAGTTAAAGTTACACTTTTTACAAGTTAAAGTAACGTTTTGACAAGTTAAAATTACATTTTGACAAGTTATAGTTACGTTTTTTAGAAGTTAAAGTTACGTTTTGACAAGTTAAATTTAAATTTTGACAAGTTAAAGTTACGTTTTGAAGAGTTAAAGTTACATTTTGACAAGTTTAAGATACGATTTGACAAGTTAAAGTTATATTTTAACATTTTAAAGTTACATTTTGACAAGTTAAAGTTATACTTTTTACAAGTAAAAGTTACGTTTTGACAAGTTAAAGTTACATTTTGACAAGTTATAGTTACGTTTTTTAGAAGTTGAAGTTACATTTTGACAAGTTAAAGTTACATTTTGTAAAGTTATAGTTACGTTTTGAAGAGTTCAAGTTATATTTTGACAAGTTGAAGATACAATTTGACAAGTTAAATATATATTTTGACATTTTAAAGTTACATTTTGACAAGTTAAAGTTATACTTTTTACAAGTTAAAGTTACGTTTTGACAAGTTAAAGTTACATTTTGACAAGTTAAAGTTTTGTTTTAAAAAGTTAAAGTTACATTTTGACATGTTAAAGTTACAATTTGACAAGTTAAAGTTACACTTTTTAGAAGTTAAAGTTACGTTTTGACAAGTTAAAGTTACATTTTGATAAGTTATAGTTACGATTTTTACAAGTTAAAGTTATGTTTTGACAAGTTAAAGTTACATTTTGTAAAGTTAAAAGTTCCGTTTTGAAGAGTTAAAGTTACATTTTGACAAGTTGAATATACGGTTTTATAAGTTAAAGTTATGCTTTGATAAGTTAAAATTACATTTTGACAAGTTAAAGTTACACTTTTTACAAGTTAAAGTTACGTTTTGAAAAGTTAAAGTTACATTTTGAAAAGTTATAGTTACGTTTTTTATAGGTTAAAGTTAAGTTTTGACAAGTTAAAGTTACATTTTGGAAAGTTAAAGTTCCGTTTTGAAGAGTTAAAGTTACATTTTAACAAGTTACATTTTGACAAGTTATAGTTAAGTTTTTTACAAGTTTAAGTTACGTTTTGACAAGTTAAAGTTATATATTGTAAAGTTAAAGTTCCGGTTTGAAGAGTTAAAGTTACTATTTGACGAGTTGAAGATACGGTTTTATAAGTTAAAGTAACGTTTTGATAAGTTAAAGTTACATTTTCACATATTGAAATTACAGTTTTTAGAAGTTAAAGTTACGTTTTGACAAGTTAAAGTTATATTTTGACAAGTTATAGTTATGTTTTTTACAAGTTAAATTTACGTTTTGACAAGTTAAAGTTACATTTTGTAAAGTTAAAGTTCCGTGTTTAAGAGTTAAAGTTACATTTTGACGACTTGAAGATACGGTTTTATTAGTTAAAGTTACATTTTTACAAGTTAAAGTTACACTTTTTACAAGTTAAAGTTACGTTTTGACAAGTTAAACTTACGTTTTAACAAGTTAAAGTTAAATTTTGACAAGTTAAAGTTAAATTTTGACAAGTTAAAGTTACGTTTTGAAGAGTTAAAGTTACATTTTGACAAGTTGAAGATACGATTTGACAAGTTAAAGTTATATTTTGACATTTTAAAGTTACATTTTGACAAGTCATAGTTACAATTTTTACAAGTTAAAGTTACGTTTTGACAAGTTAAAGTTAAATTTTGACAAGTTAAAGTTACGTTTTGAAGAGTTAAAGTTACATTTTGACAAGTTTAAGATACGATTTGACAAGTTAAAGTTATAATTTGAAATTTTAAAGTTACATTTTAACAAGTTGAAGATACGGTTTAATATGTTAAACTTACGTTTTGATAAGTTAAAGTTACAATTTGACAAGTTAAAGTTACACTTTTTAGAAGTTAAAGTTACGTTTTGACAAGTTAAAGTTACATTTTGACAAGTTATAGTTACGTTTTTTCAAGTTAAAGTTACATTTTGACAAGTTAAAGTTACATTTTGTAAAGTTAAAGTTCCGTTTTGAAGAGTTAAAGTTACATTTTGACAAGTTGAAGATACGGTTTTATAAGTTAAAGTTATGTTTTGATAAGTTAAAATTACATTTTGACAAGTTAAAGTTACATTTTTTACAAGTTAAAGTTACCTTTTGACAAGTTAAAGTTACATTTTGAAAAGTTATAGTTACGTTTTTTAAAGGTTAAAGTTACATTTTGACAAGTTAAAGTTACATTTTGACAAGTTATAATTACGTGTTTTAGAAGTTAAAGTTACGTTTTGACAAGTTAAAGTTACATTTTGACAGGTTATAGTTATGTTTTTTACAAGTTAAATTTACGTTTTGACATGTTAAAGTTACATTTTGTAAAGTTAAAGTTCTGTTTTGAAGAATTAAAGTTACATTTTGACGACTTGAAGACACGGTTTTATAAGTTAAAGTTACGTTTTTACAAGTTAAAATTACATTTTAACAAGTTAAAGTTACACTTTTTACAAGTTAAAGTTACGTTTTGACAAGTTAAAGTTATGTTTTAACAAGTTAAAGTTACATTTTGACAAGTGAAAGTTACGTTTTGAAGAGTTAAAGTTCCGTTTTGTCAAGTTAAATTACGATTTTACAAGTTAAAGTTATATTTTGACATTTAAAAGTTATATTTTGACAAGTTAAAGATACGGTTTTATATGTTAAAGTTACGTCTTGATAATTTAAAGTTACATTTTGACAAGTTAAAGTTACACTTTTTACAAGTTAAAGTTACGTTTTGACAAAGTTAAAGTTACATTTTGACAAGTTATAGTTACGTTTTTTACAAGTTAAAGTTACGTTTTGAGAAGTTAAAGTTACATTTTGTAAAGTTAAAGTTCCGTTTTGAAGAGTTAAAGTTACATTTTGCAAGTTGAAGATACGGTTTTTTAAGTTAAAGTTATGTTTTGATAAGTTAAAGTTACATTTTGACAAGTTAAAGTTACATTTTGACAAGTTAAAGTTACGTTTTGACAAGTTAAAGTTACATTTTGACAAGTTATAGTTATGTTTTTTAGAAGTTAAAGTTACGTTTTGACAAGTTAAAGTTAAACTTCGACAAGTTAAAGTTACGTTTTGAAGAGTTAAAGTTACATTTTGACAAGTTGAAGATACCATTTGACAAGTTAAAGTTATATTTTAACATTTTAAAGTTACATTTTGACAAGTTAAAGTTATACTTTTTACAAGTAAAAGTTACGTTTTAACAAGTTAAAGTTACATTTTGACAAGTTATAGTTACGTGTTTTAGAAGTTAAAGTTACATTTTGACAAGTTAAAGTTACATTTTGACAAGTTAAAGTTACATTTTGTAAAGTTGTAGTTACGTTTTGAAGAGTTCAAGTTACATTTTGACAAGTTGAAGATACGATTTGACAAGTTAAATATATATTTTGACATTTTAAAGTTACATTTTGACAAGTTAAAGTTACACTTTTTACAAGTTAAAGACGTTTTGACAAGTTAAAGTTACATTTTGACAAGTTATAGTTACCTTTTTTAAAAGTTAAAGTTACGTTTTGACATGTTAAAGTTATAATTTGACATTTTAAAGTTACATTTTAACAAGTTGAAGATACGGTTTTATATGTTAAAGTTACGTTTTGATAAGTTAAAGTTACAATTTGACAAGTTAAAGTTAGACTTTTTAGAAGTTAAAGTTACGTTTTGACAAGTTAAAGTTACATTTTGACAAGTCATAGTTACGTTTTTTACAAGTTAAAGTTACGTTTTGACAAGTTAAAGTTGCATTTTGTAAAGTTATTGTTCCGTTTTGAAAAGTTAAAGTTACATTTTGACAAGTTGAAGATACGGTTTTATAAGTTAAAGTTATGTTTTGATAAGTTAAAATTACAGTTTGACAAGTTAAAGTTACACTTTTTACAAGTTAAAGTTACGTTTTGACAAGTTAAAGTTACATTTTGAAAAGTTATAGTTACGTTTTTTTACAAGTTAAAATTACGTTTTAACAAGTTAAAGTTACATTTTATAAAGTTAAAGTTACGTTTTGAAGAGTTAAATTTACTATTTGACGAGTTGAAGATACGGTTTTATAAGTTAAAGTTACGTTTTGATATGTTAAAGTTACTATTTAACAAATTAAAGTTACAGTTTTTAGAAGTTATTACGTTTTGACAAGTTAAAGTTACATTTTGACAAGTTATAGTTATGTTTTTTACAAGTTAAAGTTACGTTTTGACAAGTTAAAGTTACATTTTTAAACTTAAAGTTACGTTTTGAAAGGTTAAAGTTACATGTTGACAAGTTAAAATTACGATTTGACAAGTTAAAATTATATTTTAACATTTTAAAGTTACATTTTGTCAAGTTGAAATTAAGGTTTTATATGTTAAAGTTGCGTTTTGTTAAGTTAAAGTTACATTTTGACATTTTAAAGTTGTGTTTTTTACAAAGTAAAGTTACATTTTGAAAAGTTAAAGTTACATTTTGACAAGTTAAAGTTACATTTTGACAAGTTAAAGTTACACTTTTTAGAAATTAAAGTTACGTTTTGACAAGTTAAAATTAAATTTTGAAAAGTTAAAGTTACGTTTTGAAGAGGTAAAGTTAAATTTTGACAAGTTGAAGATACGATTTGACAAGTTTAAATTATTTTGACATTTTAAAGTTACATTTTGACAAGTTAAAGTTACACTTTTTACAAGTTATAGTTATGTTTTGACAAGTTAAAATTACATTTTTACAAGTTATAGTTACGTTTTTTAGAAGTTAAAGTTACATTTTGACAAGTTATAGTTACGTTTTTTAGAAGTTAAAGTTACATTTTGACAAGTTAAAGTTACATTTTTCTAAAGTTAAAATTACGTTTTAGAGAGTTCAAGTTACATTTTGACAAGTTGAACATACGGTTTTATAAGTTAAAGTTACGTCTTGATAATTTAAAGTTACATTTAGACAAGTTAAAGTTACACTTTTTACAAGTTAAAGTTACGTTTTGACAAGTTAAAGTTACGTTTTGACAAGTTATAGTTACGTTTTTTACAAGTTAAAGTTACGTTTTGACAAGTTAAAGTTACATTTTGTAAAGGTCAAGTTACATTTTGACAAGTTGAAAATACGGTTTTGTAAGTTAAAGTTATGTTTTGATAAGTTAAAGTTACATTTTGACAAGTTAAAGTTACACTTTTTACAAGTTAAAGTTACGTTTTGACAAGTTAAAGTTACATTTTGACAAGTTATAGTTACGTTATTTTACAAGTTAAAGTTACGTTTTGACAAGTTAAAGTTACATTATGACAAGTTATAATTACGTTTTTTAGAAGTTAAAGTTACATTTTGACAAGTTAAAGTTACATTTTGTAAAGTTAAAGTTACGTTTTGAAGAGTTCAAGTTACATTTTGACAAGTTGAGGATACGGTTTTATAAGTTAAAGTTACGTTTTGACAAGTTAAAGTTACATTTTGTAATGGTCAAGTTATATTTTGACAAGTTGAAAATACGGTTTTGTAAGTTAAAGTTATGTTTTGATAAGTTAAAGTTACATTTTGACAAGTTAAAGTTACACTTTTTACAAGTTAAAGTTACGTTTTGACAAGTTAAAGTTACATTTTGACAAGTTATAGTTACGTTATTTTACAAGTTAAAGTTACGTTTGAGAAGTTAAAGTTACATTTTGACAAGTTATAGTTACGTTTTTTAGAAGTTAAAATTACATTTTGACAAGTTAAAGTTACATTTTGTAAAGTTAATGGTACGTTTTGACAAGTCTAAAATACGGTTTTGTAAGTTAAAGTTATGTTTTGATAAGTTAAAGTTACATTTTGACAAGTTAAAGTTACACTTTTTACAAGTTAAAGTTACGTTTTGACAAGTTAAAGTTACATTTTGACAAGTTATAGTTACATTTTGACAAGTTGAAGATACGGTTTTACAAGTTAAAGTTACGTTTTGACAAGTTAAAGTTACATTTTGTAATGGTCAAGTTATATTTTGACAAGTTGAAAATACGGTTTTTTAAGTTAAAGTTATGTTTTGATAAGTTAAAGTTACATTTTGACAAGTTAAAGTTACACTTTTTACAAGTTAAAGTTATGTTTTGACAAGTTAAAGTTACATTTTGACAAGTTATAGTTACGTTATTTTACAAGTTAAAGTTACGTTTGAGAAGTTAAAGTTACATTTTGACAAGTTATAGTTACATTTTTTAGAAGTTAAAATTACATTTTGACAAGTTAAAGTTACATTTTGTAAAGTTAAAGGTACGTTTTGACAAGTCTAAAATACGGTTTTGTAAGTTAAAGCTATGTTTTGATAAGTTAAAGTTACATTTTGACAAGTTAAAGTTACACTTTTTACAAGTTAAAGTTACGTTTTGACAAGTTAAAGTTACATTTTGACAAGTTATAGTTACATTTTGACAAGTTGAAGATACGGTTTTACAAGTTAAAGTTACGTTTTGACAAGTTAAAGTTACATTTTGTAAAGGTCAATTTACATTTTGACAAGTTGAAAATACGGTTTTGTAAGTTAAAGTTATGTTTTGATAAGTTAAAGTTACATTTTGACAAGTTAAAGTTACACTTTTTACAAGTTAAAGTTACGTTTAGACTAGTTAAAGTTACATTTTGACAAGTTGATGTTACGTTATTTTACAAGTTAAAGTTACGTTTGAGAAGTTAAAGTTACATTTTGACAAGTTATAGTTACATTTTTTAGAAGTTAAAATTACATTTTGACAAGTTAAAGTTACATTTTGTAAAGTTAAAGGTACGTTTTGACAAGTCTAAAATACGGTTTTGTAAGTTAAAGCTATGTTTTGATAAGTTAAAGTTACATTTTGACAAGTTAAAGTTACACTTTTTACAAGTTAAAGTTACGTTTTGACAAGTTAAAGTTACATTTTGACAAGTTATAGTTACATTTTGACAAGTTGAAGATACGGTTTTACAAGTTAAAGTTACGTTTTGACAAGTTAAAGTTACATTTTGTAAAGGTCAAGTTACATTTTGACAAGTTGAAAATACGGTTTTGTAAGTTAAAGTTATGTTTTGATAAGTTAAAGTTACATTTTGACAAGTTAAAGTTACACTTTTTACAAGTTAAAGTTACGTTTAGACTAGTTAAAGTTACATTTTGACAAGTTGATGTTACACTTTTGACAAGTTAAAATTACGTTTTGACAAGTTAAATTTAAATTTTGACAAGTTAAAGTTAAGTTTTGAAGAGTTAAAGTTACATTTTGACAAGTTGAAGATATGATTTGGTAAGTTAAAGTTATATTTTGACATTTTAAAGTTACATTTTGACAAGTCAAAATTACATTTTGACAAGTTAAAGTTACGTTTTGAAGAGTTAAAGTTACGTTTTGACAAGTTTAAGATATGATTTGACAAGTTAAAGTTATAATTTGACATTTTCAAGTTACATTTAACAAGTTGAAGATACGGTTTTATATGTTAAAGTTACGTTTTGATAAGTTAAAGTTACAATTTGACAAGTTAAAGTTACGTTTTGAGAAGTTAAAGTAACATTTTGACAAGTTATAGTTAAGTTTTTTACAAGTTAAAGTTACGTTTTGATAAGTTAAAATTACATTTTGTAAAGTTAAAGTTCCGGTTTGAAGAGAAAAAGTTACATTTTGACAAATTGAAGATACGGTTTTATAAGTTAAAGTTATGTTTTGATAAGTTAAAAATACATTTTGACAAGTTAAAGTTACACTTTTTACAAGTTAAAGTTACGTTTTGACAATTTTAAGTTACATTTTGAAAAGTTATAGTTACGTTTTTTTACTAGTTAAAGTTACGTTTTAACAAGTTAAAGTTACATTTTATAAAGTTAAAGTTACGTTTTGAAGAGTTAAAGTTACGTTTTGAAGAGTTTAAGTCACAATTTTACAAGTAAAAGTTACGTTTTGACATTTAAAAGTTATATTTTGACAAGTTAAAAATAGAGTTTTATAAATTAAAGTTATGTTTTGATAAGTTAAAATTACATTTTGACAAGTTAAAGTTACACTTTTTACAAATTAAAGTTACGTTTTGATAAGTTAAAGTTACGTTTTGACAAGTTAAAGTTACGTTTTTTTACAAATTAAAGTTACGTTTTAACAAGTTAAAGTTACATTTTATAAAGTTAAAGTTACGTTTTGAAGAGTTAAAGTTACGTTTTGAAGAGTGTAAGTCACAATTTTACAAGTTCAAGTTATATTTTGACATTTAAAAGTTATATTTTGACAAGTTAAAGATACAGTTTTATAAGTTAAAGTTATGTTTTTACAAGTTAAAGTTACGTTTTGACAAGTTAAAGTTACATTTTGAAAAGTTATAGTTACGTTTTTTTACAAGTTAAAGTTACGTTTTAACAAGTTAAAAGTTACATTTTATAAAGTTAAAGTTACGTTTTGAAGAGTTAAAATTACATTTTGACAAGTTAAAGTTACGACTTGACAAGTTAAAGTTATATTTTGACATTTTAAAGTTACATTTTGCCAAGTTAAAGATACGGTTTTATAAGTTAAAGTTACGTGTTGATAAGTTAAAGTTACACTTTTTACAAGTTAAAGTTACGTTTTGACAAGTGAAAGTTATCTTTTGACAAGTTAAAGTTACATTTTGAAAAATTAAAGTTACGTTTTAAAGAATTAAAGTTACATTTTGACAAGTTGAAGTAACGATTTTACAAGTTAAAGTTATATTTTGACATTTAAAAGTTACATTTTACAAGTTAAATATACGGTTTTATATGTTAAAGTTACGTTTTGATAAGTTAAAGTTACATTTTGACAAGTTAAAGTTACATTTTGACAAGTTAAATTTACACTTTTTTACAAGTTAAAGTTACGTTTTCACAAGTTAAAGTTACATTTTGTAAAGTTAAAGTTACGTTTTGAAGACTTAAAAGTACATTTTGACAAGTTAAAGTTACACTTTTTACAAATTAAAGTTACGTTTTGACAAGTTAAAGTTACATTTAACAAGTTAAAGTTACGTTTTGAAGGTTTAAAATTACATTTTGACTAGTTGAAGTTATGATTTTACAAGTTAAAATTATTTTGACATTTAAAATTTACATTTTGCCAATTTAAAGATACGATTTTATATGTTACAGTTACGTTTTGATAAGTTAAAGTTATATTTTGACATTTAAAAGTTATATTTTGACAAGTTAAAGATACGGTTTTATATGTTAAAGTTACGTTTTGACTAGTTAAAGTTACATTTTGACAAGTTAAAGATACACTTTTTACAAGTTAAAGTTACGTTTTGACTAGTTAAAGTTACATTTTGACATGTTAAAGTTACGTTTTGAAGAGTTAAAGTTACATTTTGACAAGTTGAAGATACGATTTGACAAGTTAGAGTTATATTTTGACATTTTAAAGTTACATTTTGACAAGTCAAAGTTACACTTTTTACAAGTTAAAGTTACGTTTTGACAAGTTAAAGTTACATTTTGAAAAGTTATAGTTACGTTTTTTTACAAGTTAAAGTTACGTTTTAACAAGTTAAAGTTACATTTTATAAAGTTAAAGTTACGTTTTGAAGAGTTAAAATTATATTTTGACAAGTTAAAGTTACGAATTGACAAGTTAAAGTTATATTTTGACATTTAAAAGTTATATTTTGACAAGTCAAAGTTACACTTTTTACAAGTTAAAGTTACGTTTTGACAAGTTAAAGTTACATTTTGACAAGTTAAAGTTATGTTTTTACAAGTTAAAGTTACGTTTTGACTAGTTAAAGTTACACTTTTGACATGTTAAAGTTACGTTTTGACTAGTTAAAGTTACACTTTTGACATGTTAAAATTACATTTTGACAAGTTAAAGTTACGATTTGACAAGTTAAAGTTATATTTTGACATTTTAAAGTTACATTTTGACAAGTTAAAGATACGGTTTAATAAGTTAAAGTTACGTGTTGATAATTTAAAGTTACACTTTTTACAAGTTAAAGTTACGTTTTGACAAGTGAAAGTTATCTTTTGACAAGTTAATGTTACATTTTGACAAGTTAAAGTTTCGTTTTAAAGAATTAAAGTTACATTTTGACAAGTTGAAGTAACGATTTTACAAGTTAAAGTTATATTTTGACATTTAAAAGTTACATTTTACAAGTTAAATATACGGTTTTATATGTTAAAGTTACGTTTTGATAAGTTAAAGTTACATTTTGACAAGTTAAAGTTACATTTTGACAAGTTAAATTTACACTTTTTTACAAGTTAAAGTTACGTTTTCACAAGTTAAAGTTACATTTTGTAAAGTTAAAGTTACGTTTTGAAGACTTAAAAGTACATTTTGATAAGTTAAAGTTACACTTTTTACATATTAAAGTTACGTTTTGACAAGTTAAAGTTACATTTGACAAGTTAAAGTTACGTTTTGAAGGGTTAAAATTACATTTTGACTAGTTGAAGTTATGATTTTACTAGTTAAAATTATTTTGACATTTAAAATTTACATTTTTCCAATTTAAAGATACGATTTTATAAGTTAAAGTTACGTTTTGATAACTTAAAGTTATATTTTGACATTTAAAAGTTATATTTTGACAAGTTAAATATACGGTTTTATATGTTAAAGTTACGTTTTGACTAGTTAAAGTTACATTTTGACAAGTTAAAGTTACACTTTTTACAAGTTAAAGTTACGTTTTGACTAGTTAAAGTTACATTTTGACATGTTAAAGTTACGTTTTGAAGAGTTAAAGTTACATTTTGACAAGTTGAAGATACGATTTGACAAGTTAAAGTTATATTTTGACATTTTAAAGTTACATTTTGACAAGTCAAAGTTACACTTTTTACAAGTTAAAGTTACGTTTTGACAAGTTAAAGTTACATTTTGAAAAGTTATAGTTACGTTTTTTTACAAGTTAAAGTTACGTTTTAACAAGTTAAAGTTACATTTTATTAAGTTAAAGTTACGTTTTGAAGAGTTAAAATTACATTTTGACAAGTTAAAGTTACGACTTGACAAGTTAAAGTTATATTTTGACATTTTAAAGTTACATTTTGCTAAGTTAAAGATACGGTTTTATAAGTTAAAGTTACGTGTTGATAAGTTAAAGTTACACTTTTTACAAGTTAAAGTTACGTTTTGACAAGTGAAAGTTATCTTTTGACAAGTTAAAGTTACATTTTGAAAAATTAAAGTTACGTTTTAAAGAATTAAAGTTACATTTTGACAAGTTGAAGTAACGATTTTACAAGTTAAAGTTATATTTTGACATTTAAAAGTTACATTTTACAAGTTAAATATACGGTTTTATATGTTAAAGTTACGTTTTGATAAGTTAAAGTTACATTTTGACAAGTTAAAGTTACATTTTGACAAGTTAAATTTACACTTTTTTACAAGTTAAAGTTACGTTTTCACAAGTTAAAGTTACATTTTGTAAAGTTAAAGTTACGTTTTGAAGACTTAAAAGTACATTTTGACAAGTTAAAGTTACACTTTTTACAAATTAAAGTTACGTTTTGACAAGTTAAAGTTACATTTGACAAGTTAAAGTAACGTTTTGAAGGGTTAAAATTACATTTTGACTAGTTGAAGTTATGATTTTACAAGTTAAAATTATTTTGACATTTAAAATTTACATTTTGCCAATTTAAAGATACGATTTTATATGTTAAAGTTACGTTTTGATAAGTTAAAGTTATATTTTGACATTTAAAAGTTATATTTTGACAAGTTAAAGATACGGTTTTATATGTTAAAGTTACGTTTTGACTAGTTAAAGTTACATTTTGACAAGTTGAAGATACGATTTAACAAGTTAAAGTTATATTTTGACATTTTAAAGTTACATTTTGACAAGTCAAAGTTACACTTTTTACAAGTTAAAGTTACGTTTTGACAAGTTAAAGTTACATTTTGAAAAGTTATAGTTACGTTTTTTTACAAGTTAAAGGTACATTTTATAAAGTTAAAGTTACGTTTTTTTACAAGTTAAAGTTACGTTTTAACAAGTTAAAGTTACATTTTATAAAGTTAAAGTTACGTTTTGAAGAGTTAAAATTACATTTTGACAAGTTAAAGTTACGATTTGACAAGTTAAAGTTATATTTTGACATTTTAAAGTTACATTTTGCCAAGTTAAAGATACGGTTTTATAAGTTAAAGTTACGTGTTGATAAGTTAAAGTTACACTTTTTACAAGTTAAAGTTACGTTTTGACAAGTGAAAGTTATATTTTGACAAGTTAAAGTTACATTTTGACAAGTTAAAGTTACGTTTTAAAGAATTAAAGTTACATTTTGACAAGTTGAAGTAACGATTATACAAGTTAAAGTTATATTTTGACATTTAAAAGTTACATTTTACAAGTTAAATATACGGTTTTATACGTTAAAGTTACGTTTTGATAAGTTAAAGTTACATTTTGACAAGTTAAAGTTACATTTTGACAAGTTAAATTTAAACTTTTTTACAAGTTAAAGTTACGTTTTCACAAGTTAAAGTTACATTTTGTAAAGTTAAAGTTACGTTTTGAAGACTTAAAAGTACATTTTGACAAGTTAAAGTTACACTTTTTACAAATTAAAGTTACGTTTTGACAAGTTAAAGTTACATTTGACAAGTTAAAGTTACGTTTTGAAGGGTTAAAATTACATTTTGACTAGTTGAAGTTATGATTTGACAAGTTAAAGTTATAATTTGACATTTTAAAGTTACATTTAACAAGTTGAAGATACGGTTTTATATGTTAAAGTTACGTTTTGATAAGTTAAAGTTACAATTTGACAAGTTAAAGTTACGTTTTGACAAGTTAAAGTAACATTTTGACAAGTTATAGTTACGTTTTTTACAAGTTAAAGTTACGTTTTGATAAGTTAAAGTTACATTTTGTAAAGTTAAAGTTCCGTTTTGAAGAGTTAAAGTTACATTTTGACAAGTTGAAGATACGATTTTATAAGTTAAAGTTATGTTTTGATAAGTTAAAATTACATTTTGACAAGTTAAAGTTACAGTTTTTACAAGTTAAAGTTACGTTTTGACAAGTTAAAGTTACATTTTGAAAAGTAATAGTTACGTTTTTTTACAAGTTAAAGTTACGTTTTAACAAGTTAAAGTTACATTTTATAAAGTTAAAGTTACGTTTTGAAGAGTTAAAATTACCTTTTGACGCGTTAAAGTTACGATTTGACAAGTTAAAATTATTTTGATATTTTAAAGTTACATTTTGCCAAGTTAAAGATACGGTTTTATAAGTTAAATTTATGTGTTGATAAGTTAAAGTTAGACTTTTTACAAGTTAAAGTTCCGTTTTGACAAGTGAAAGTTATATTTTGACAAGTTAAAGTTACATTTTGACAAGTTAAAGTTACGTTTTAAAGAATTAAAGTTACATTTTGATAAGTTGAAGTAACGATTTTACAAGTTAAAGTTATATTTTGACATTTAAAAGTTACATTTTGACAAGTTAAATATACGGTTTTATACGTTAAAGTTACGTTTTGAAAAGTTAAAGTTACATTTTGACAAGTTAAACTTACATTTTGACAAGTTAAATTTACACTTTTTTACAAGTTAAAGTTACGTTTTCACAAGTTAAAGTTACATTTTATAAAGTTAAAGTTACACTTTTTACAAGTTATAGTTACGTTTTGACTAGTTAAAGTTACATTTTGACATGTTAAAGTTACGTTTTGAAGAGTTAAAGTTACATTTTGACAAGTTGAAGATACGATTTGACAAGTTAAAGTTATATTTTGACATTTTAAAGTTACATTTTGACAAGTCAAAGTTACACTTTTTACAAGTTAAAGTTACGTTTTGACAAGTTAAAGTTACATTTTGAAAAGTTATAGTTACGTTTTTTTACAAGTTAAAGTTACGTTTTAACAAGTTAAAGTTACATTTTATAAAGTTAAAGTTACGTTTTGAAGAGTTAAAATTACATTTTGACAAGTTAAAGTTACGATTTGACAAGTTAAAGTTATATTTTGACATTTTAAAGTTACATTTTGCCAAGTTAAAGATACGGTTCTATAAGTTAAAGTTACGTGTTTATAAGTTAAAGTTACACTTTTTACAAGTTAAAGTTACGTTTTGACAAGTGAAAGTTATCTTTTGACAAGTTAAAGTTACATTTTGACACGTTAAAGTTACGTTTTAAAGAATTAAAGTTACATTTTGACAAGTTGAAGTAACGATTTTACAAGTTAAAAGTATATTTTGACATTTAAAAGTTACATTTTACAAGTTAAATATACGCTTTTATATGTTAAAGTTACGTTTTGATAAGTTAAAGTTACATTTTGACAAGTTAAAGTTACATTTTGACAAGTTAAATTTACACTTTTTTACAAGTTAAAGTTACGTTTTCACAAGTTAAAGTTACATTTTGTAAAGTTAAAGTTACGTTTTGAAGACTTAAAAGTACATTTTCACAAGTTTTAAGTTACACTTTTTACAAATTAAAGTTACGTTTTGACAAGTTAAAGTTACATTTGACAAGTTAAAGTTACATTTGACAAGTTAAAGTTACGTTTTGAAGGGTTAAAATTACATTTTGACTAGTTGAAGTTATGATTTTACAAGTTAAAATTATTTTGACATTTAAAATTTACATTTTGCCAATTTAAAGATACGATTTTATATGTTAAAGTTACGTTTTGATAAGTTAAAGCTATATTTTGACATTTAAAAGTTATATTTTGACAAGTTAAAGATACGGTTTTATATGTTAAAGTTACGTTTTGACTAGTTAAAGTTACATTTTGACAAGTTAAAGTTACACTTTTTACAAGTTAAAGTAACGTTTTGACTAGTTAAAGTTACATTTTGACATGTTAAAGTTACGTTTTGAAGAGTTAAAGTTACATTTTGACAAGTTGAAGATACGATTTGACAAGTTAAAGTTATATTTTGACATTTTAAAGTTACATTTTGACAAGTCAAAGTTACACTTTTTACAAGTTAAAGTTACGTTTTGACAAGTTAAAGTTACATTTTGAAAAGTTATAGTTAAATTTTTTTACAAGTTAAAGTTACGTTTTAACAAGTTAAAGTTACATTTTATAAAGTTAAAGTTACGTTTTGAAGAGTTAAAATTACATTTTGACAAGTTAAAGTTACGATTTGACAAGTTAAAGTTATATTTTGACATTTTAAAGTTACATTTTGCCAAGTTAAAGATACGGTTTTATAAATTAAAGTTACGTGTTGATAAGTTAAATTTACACTTTTTACAAGTTAAAGTTACGTTTTGACAAGTGAAAGTTATCTTTTGACAAGTTAAAGTTACATTTTAACAAGTTAAAGTTACGTTTTAAAGAATTAAAGTTATATTTTGACATTTAAAAGTTACATTTTACAAGTTAAATATACGGTTTTATATGTTAAAGTTACGTTTTGATAAGTTAAAATTACATTTTGACAAGTTAAAGTTACATTTTGACAAGTTAAATTTACACTTTTTTACAAGTTAAAGTTACGTTTTCACAAGTTAAAGTTACATTTTGTAAAGTTAAAGTTACGTTTTGAAGACTTAAAAGTACATTTTGACAAGTTAAAGTTACACTTTTTACAAATTAAAGTTACGTTTTGACAAGTTAAAGTTACATTTGACAAGTTAAAGTTACGTTTTGAAGGGTTAAAATTACATTTTGACTAGTTGAAGTTATGATTTTACAAGTTAAAATTATTTTGACATTTAAAATTTACATTTTGCCAATTTAAAGATACGATTTTATATGTTAAAGTTACGTTTTGATAAGTTAAAGTTATATTTTGACATTTAAAAGTTATATTTTAACAAGTTAAAGATACGGTTTTATATGTTAAAGTTACGTTTTGACTAGTTAAAGTTACATTTTGACAAGTTAAAGTTACATTTTTTACAAGTTAAAGTTACGTTTTGATTAGTTAAAGTTACATTTTGACATGTTAAAGTTACGGTTTGAAGAGTTAAAGTTACATTTTGACAAGTTGAAGATACGATTTGACAAGTTAAAGTTATATTTTGACATTTTAAAGTTACATTTTGACAAGTCAAAGTTACACTTTTTACAAGTTAAAGTTACGTTTTGACAAGTTAAAGTTACATTTTGAAAAGTTATAGTTACGTTTTTTTACAAGTTAAAGTTACGTTTTAACAAGTTAAAGTTACATTTTATAAAGTTAAAGTTACGTTTTGAAGAGTTAAAATTACATTTTGACAAGTTAAAGTTACGACTTGACAAGTTAAAGTTATATTTTGACATTTTAAAGTTACATTTTGCCAAGTTAAAGATACGGTTTTATAAGTTAAAGTTACGTGTTGATAAGTTAAAGTTACACTTTTTACAAGTTAAAGTTACGTTTTGACAAGTGAAAGTTATCTTTTGACAAGTTAAAGTTACATTTTGAAAAGTTAAAGTTACGTTTTAAAGAATTAAAGTTACATTTTGACAAGTTGAAGTAACGATTTTACAAGTTAAAGTTATATTTTGACATTTAAAAGTTACATTTTACAAGTTAAATATACGGTTTTATATGTTAAAGTTACGTTTTGATAAGTTAAAGTTACATTTTGACAAGTTAAAGTTACATTTTGACAAGTTAAATTTACACTTTTACAAGTTAAAGTTACGTTTTCACAAGTTAAAGTTACATTTTGTAAAGTTAAAGTTACGTTTTGAAGACTTAAAAGTAGATTTTGACAAGTTAAAGTTACACGTTTTACAAATTAAAGTTACGTTTTGACAAGTTAAAGTTACATTTGACAAGTTAAAGTTACGTTTTGAAGGGTTAAAATTACATTTTGACTAGTTGAAGTTATGATTTTACAAGTTAAAATTATTTTGACATTTAAAATTTACATTTTGCCAATTAAAAGATACGATTTTATATGTTAAAGTTACGTTTTGATAAGTTAAAGTTATATTTTGACATTTAAAAGTTATATTTTGACAAGTTAAAGATACGGTTTTATATGTTAAAGTTACGTTTTGACTAGTTAAAGTTACATTTTGACAAGTTAAAGTTACACTTTTTACAAGTTAAAGTTACGTTTTGACTAGTTAAAGTTACATTTTGACATGTTAAAGTTACGTTTTGAAGAGTTAAAGTTACATTTTGACAAGTTGAAGATACGATTTGACAAGTTAAAGTTATATTTTGACATTTTAAAGTTACATTTTGACAAGTCAAAGTTACACTTTTTACAAGTTAAAGTTACGTTTTGACAAGTTAAAGTTACATTTTGAAAAGTTATAGTTACGTTTTTTTACAAGTTAAAGTTACGTTTTAACAAGTTAAAGTTACATTTTATAAAGTTAAAGTTACGTTTTGAAGAGTTAAAATTACATTTTGACAAGTTAAAGTTACGACTTGACAAGTTAAAGTTATATTTTGACATTTTAAAGTTACATTTTGCCAAGTTAAAGATACGGTTTTATAAGTTAAAGTTACGTGTTGATAAGTTAAAGTTACACTTTTTACAAGTTAAAGTTACGTTTTGACAAGTGAAAGTTATCTTTTGACAAGTTAAAGTTACATTTTGAAAAGTTAAAGTTACGTTTTAAAGAATTAAAGTTACATTTTGACAAGTTGAAGTAACGATTTTACAAGTTAAAGTTATATTTTGACATTTAAAAGTTACATTTTACAAGTTAAATATACGGTTTTATATGTTAAAGTTACGTTTTGATAAGTTAAAGTTACATTTTGACAAGTTAAAGTTACATTTTGACAAGTTAAATTTACACTTTTTTACAAGTTAAAGTTACGTTTTCACAAGTTAAAGTTACATTTTGTAAAGTTAAAGTTACGTTTTGAAGACTTAAAAGTACATTTTGACAAGTTAAAGTTACACTTTTTACAAATTAAAGTTACGTTTTGACAAGTTAAAGTTACATTTGACAAGTTAAAGTTACGTTTTGAAGGGTTAAAATTACATTTTGAGTAGTTGAAGTTATGATTTTACAAGTTAAAATTATTTTGACATTTAAAATTTACATTTTGCCAATTAAAAGATACGATTTTATATGTTAAAGTTACGTTTTGATAAGTTAAAGTTATATTTTGACATTTAAAAGTTATATTTTGACAAGTTAAAGATACGGTTTTATATGTTAAAGTTACGTTTTGACTAGTTAAAGTTACATTTTGACAAGTTAAAGTTACACTTTTTACAAGTTAAAGTTACGTTTTGACTAGTTAAAGTTACATTTTGACATGTTAAAGTTACGTTTTGAAAAGTTAAAGTTACATTTTGACAAGTTGAAGATACGATTTGACAAGTTAAAGTTATATTTTGACATTTTAAAGTTACATTTTGACAAGTCAAAGTTACACTTTTTACAAGTTAAAGTTACGTTTTGACAAGTTAAAGTTACATTTTGAAAAGTTATAGTTACGTTTTTTTACAAGTTAAAGTTACGTTTTAACAAGTTAAAGTTACATTTTATAAAGTTAAAGTTACGTTTTGAAGAGTTAAAATTACATTTTGACAAGTTAAAGTTACGACTTGACAAGTTAAAGTTATATTTTGACATTTTAAAGTTACATTTTGCCAAGTTAAATATACGGTTTTATATGTTAAAGTTACGTTTTGATAAGTTAAAGTTGCATTTTGACAAGTTAAAGTTACATTTTGACAAGTTAAATTTACACTTTTTTACAAGTTAAAGTTACGTTTTCACAAGTTAAAGTTACATTTTGTAAAGTTAAAGTTACGTTTTGAAGACTTAAAAGTACATTTTGACAAGTTAAAGTTACACTTTTTACAAATTAAAGTTACGTTTTGACAAGTTAAAGTTACGTTTTGAAGGGTTAAAATTACATTTTGACTAGTTGAAGTTATGATTTTACAAGTCAAAATTATTTTGACATTTAAAATTTACATTTTGCCAATTTAAAGATACGATTTTATATGTTAAAGTTACGTTTTGATAAGTTAAAGTTATATTTTGACATTTAAAAGTTATATTTTGACAAGTTAAAGATACGGTTTTATATGTTAAAGTTACGTTTTGACTAGTTAAAGTTACATTTTGACAAGTTAAAGTTACACTTTTTACAAGTTAAAGTTACGTTTTGACTAGTTAAAGTTACATTTTGACATGTTAAAGTTACGTTTTGAAGGGTTAAAGTTACATTTTGACAAGTTGAAGATACGATTTGACAAGTTAAAGTTATATTTTGACATTTTAAAGTTACATTTTGACAAGTCAAAGTTACACTTTTTACAAGTTAAAGTTACGTTTTGACAAGTTAAAGTTACATTTTGAAAAGTTATAGTTATGTTTTTTTACAAGTTAAAGTTACGTTTTAACAAGTTAAAGTTACATTTTATAAAGTTAAAGTTACGTTTTGAAGAGTTAAAATTACATTTTGACAAGTTAAAGTTACGACTTGACAAGTTAAAGTTATATTTTGACATTTTAAAGTTACATTTTGCCAAGTTAAAGATACGGTTTTATAAGTTAAAGTTACGTGTTGATAAGTTAAAGTTACACTTTTTACAAGTTAAAGTTACGTTTTGACAAGTGAAAGTTATCTTTTGACAAGTTAAAGTTACATTTTGACAAGTTAAAGTTACGTTTTAAAGAATTAAAGTTACATTTTGACAAGTTGAAGTAACGATTTTACAAGTTAAAGTTATATTTTGACATTTAAAAGTTACATTTTACAAGTTAAATATACGGTTTTATATGTTAAAGTTACGTTTTGATAAGTATAAGTTACATTTTGACAAGTTAAAGTTACATTTTGACAAGTTAAATTTACACTTTTTTACAAGTTAAAGTTACGTTTTCACAAGTTAAAGTTACATTTTGTAAAGTTAAAGTTACGTTTTGAAGACTTAAAAGTACATTTTGACAAGTTAAAGTTACACTTTTTACAAATTAAAGTTACGTTTTGACAAGTTAAAGTTACATTTGACAAGTTAAAGTTACGTTTTGAAGGGTTAAAATTACATTTTGACTAGTTGAAGTTATGATTTTACAAGTTAAAATTATTTTGACATTTAAAATTTACATTTTGCCAATTTAAAGATACGATTTTATATGTTAAAGTTACGTTTTGATAAGTTAAAGTTATATTTTGACATTTAAAAGTTATATTTTGACAAGTTAAAGATACGGTTTTATATGTTAAAGTTACGTTTTGACTAGTTAAAGTTACATTTTGACAAGTTAAAGTTACATTTTGAAAAGTTATAGTTACGTTTTTTTACAAGTTAAAGTTACGTTTTAACAAGTTAAAGTTACGTTTTAACAAGTTAAAGTTACATTTTATAAAGTTAAAGTTACGTTTTGAAGAGTTAAAATTACATTTTGACAAGTTAAAGTTACGATTTGACAAGTTAAAGTTATATTTTAACATTTTAAAGTTACATTTTGACAAGTCAAAGTTACACTTTTTACAAGTTAAAGTTACGTTTTGACAAGTTAAAGTTACATTTAGAAAAGTTATAGTTACGTTTTTTTACAAGTTAAAGGTACATTTTATAAAGTTAAAGTTACGTTTTTTTACAAGTTAAAGTTATGTTTTATAAGTTAAAGTTACATTTTATAAAGTTAAAGTTACGTTTTGAAGAGTTAAAATTACATTTTGACAAGTTAAAGTTACGATTTGAGAAGTTAAAGTTATATTTTGACATTTTAAAGTTACATTTTGCCAAGTTAAAGATACGGTTTTATAAGTTAAAGTTACGTGTTGATAAGTTAAAGTTACACTTTTTACAAGTTAAAGTTACGTTTTGACAAGTGAAAGTTTTATTTTGACAAGTTAAAGTTACATTTTGACAAGTTAAAGTTACGTTTTAAAGAATTAAAGTTACATTTTGACAAGTTGAAGTAACGATTATACAAGTTAAAGTTATATTTTGACATTTAAAAGTTACATTTTACAAGTTAAATATACGGTTTTATACGTTAAAGTTACGTTTTGATAAGTTAAAGTTACATTTTGACAAGTTAAAGTTACATTTTGACAAGTTAAATTTACACTTTTTTACAAGTTAAAGTTACGTTTTCACAAGTTAAAGTTACATTTTGTAAAGTTAAAGTTACGTTTTGAAGACTTAAAAGTACATTTTGACAAGTTAAAGTTACACTTTTTACAAATTAAAGTTACGTTTTGACAAGTTAAAGTTACATTTGACAAGTTAAAGTTACGTTTTGAAGGGTTAAAATTACATTTTGACTAGTTGAAGTTATGATTTTACAAATTAAAATTATTTTGACATTTAAAATTTACATTTTGCCAATTTAAAGATACGATTTTATATGTTAAAGTTACGTTTTGATAAGTTAAAGTTATATTTTGACATTTAAAAGTTATATTTTGACAAGTTAAAGATACGGTTTTATATGTTAAAGTTACGTTTTGACTAGTTAAAGTTACATTTTGACAAGTTAAAGTTACACTTTTTACAAGTTAAAGTTACGTTTTGACTAGTTAAAGTTACATTTTGACATGTTAAAGTTACGTTTTGAAGAGTTAAAGATACATTTTGACAAGTTGAAGATACGATTTGACAAGTTAAAGTTATATTTTGACATTTTAAAGTTACATTTTGACAAGTCAAAGTTACACTTTTGACAAGTTAAAGTTACGTTTTGACAAGTTAAAGTTACATTTTGAAAAGTTATAGTTACGTTTTTTTACAAGTTAAAGTTACGTTTTAACAAGTTAAAGTTACATTTTATAAAGTTAAAGTTACGTTTTGAAGAGTTAAAATTACATTTTGACAAGTTAAAGTTACGATTTGACAAGTTAAAGTTATATTTTAACATTTTAAAGTTATATTTTGACAAGTCAAAGTTACAATTTTTACAAGTTAAAGTTACGTTTTGACAAGTTAAAGTTACATTTAGAAAAGTTATAGTTACGTTTTTTTACAAGTTAAAGTTACGTTTTAACAAGTTAAAGTTACATTTTATTAAGTTAAAGTTACGTTTTGAAGAGTTAAAGTTACATTTTGACAAGTTGAAGATACGATTTAACAAGTTAAAGTTATATTTTGACATTTTAAAGTTACATTTTGACAAGTCAAAGTTATACTTTTTACAAGTTAAAGTTACGTTTTGACAAGTTAAAGTTACATTTTGAAAAGTTATAGTTACGTTTTTTTACAAGTTAAAGGTACATTTTATAAAGTTAAAGTTACGTTTTTTTACAAGTTAAAGTTACGTTTTAACAAGTTAAAGTTACATTTTATAAAGTTAAAGTTACGTTTTGAAGAGTTAAAATTACATTTTGACAAGTTAAGGTTACGATTTGAGAAGTTAAAGTTATATTTTGACATTTTAAAGTTACATTTTGCCAAGTTAAAGATACGGTTTTATAAGGTAAAGTTACGTGTTGATAAGTTAAAGTTACACTTTTTACAAGTTAAAGTTACGTTTTGACAAGTGAAAGTTATATTTTGACAAGTTAAAGTTACATTTTGACAAGTTAAAGTTACGTTTTAAAGAATTAAAGTTACATTTTGACAAGTTGAAGTAACGATTATACAAGTTAAAGTTATATTTTGACATTTAAAAGTTACATTTTACAAGTTAAATATACGGTTTTATACGTTAAAGTTACGTTTTGATAAGTTAAAGTTACATTTTGACAAGTTAAAGTTACATTTTGACAAGTTAAATTTACACTTTTTTACAAGTTAAAGTTACGTTTTCACAAGTTAAAGTTACATTTTGTAAAGTTAAAGTTACGTTTTGAAGACTTAAAAGTACATTTTGACAAGTTAAAGTTACACTTTTTACAAATTAAAGTTACGTTTTGACAAGTTAAAGTTACATTTGACAAGTTAAAGTTACGTTTTGAAGGGTTAAAATTACATTTTGACTAGTTGAAGTTATGATTTTACAAGTTAAAATTATTTTGACATTTAAAATTTACATTTTGCCAATTTAAAGATTCGATTTTATATGTTAAAGTTACGTTTTGATAAGTTAAAGTTATATTTTGACATTTAAAAGTTATATTTTGACAAGTTAAAGATACGGTTTAATATGTTAAAGTTACGTTTTGACTAGTTAAAGTTACATTTTGACAAGTTAAAGTTACACTTTTTACAAGTTAAAGTTACGTTTTGACTAGTTAAAGTTACATTTTGACTTGTTAAAGTTACGTTTTGAAGAGTTAAAGTTACATTTTGACAAGTTGAAGATACGATTTGACAAGTTAAAGTTATATTTTGACATTTTAAAGTTACATTTTGACAAGTCAAAGTTACACTTTTTACAAGTTAAAGTTACGTTTTGACAAGTTAAAGTTACATTTTGAAAAGTTATAGTTACGTTTTTTTACAAGTTAAAGTTACGTTTTAACAAGTTAAAGTTACATTTTATAAAGTTAAAGTTACGTTTTGAAGAGTTAAAATTACATTGTGACAAGTTAAAGTTACAATTTGACAAGTTAAAGTTATATTTTGACATTTTAAAGTTACATTTTGCCAAGTTAAAGATACGGTTTTATAAGTTAAAGTTACGTGTTGATAAGTTAAAGTTACGTTTTGACAAGTGAAAGTTATCTTTGGACAAGTTAAAGTTACGTGTTGATAAGTTAAAGTTACGTTTTGACTACTATTTTCTACTATTTTCTACTACTATTTTCAGCAAGTTAAAGTTACATTTTGTAAAGTTAAAGTTACGTTTTGAAGACTTAAAAGTACATTTTGACAAGTTAAAGTTACACTTTTTACAAATTAAAGTTACGTTTTGACAAGTTAAAGTTACATTTGACAAGTTAAAGTTACGTTTTGAAGGGTTAAAATTACATTTTGACTAGTTGAAGTTATGATTTTACAAGTTAAAATTATTTTGACATTTAAAATTTACATTTTGCCAATTTAAAGATACGATTTTATATGTTAAAGTTACGTTTTGATAAGTTAAAGTTATATTTTGACATTTAAAAGTTATATTTTGACAAGTTAAATATACGGTTTTATATGTTAAAGTTACGTTTTGACTAGTTAAAGTTACATTTTGACAAGTTAAAGATACACTTTTTACAAGTTAAAGTTACGTTTTGACTAGTTAAAGTTACATTTTGACATGTTAAAGTTACGTTTTGAAGAGTTAAAGTTACATTTTGACAAGTTGAAGATACGATTTGACAAGTTAAAGTTATATTTTGACATTTTAAAGTTACATTTTGACAAGTCAAAGTTACACTTTTTACAAGTTAAAGTTACGTTTTGACAAGTTAAAGTTATATTTTGAAAAGTTATAGTTACGTTTTTTTACAAGTTAAAGTTACGTTTTAACAAGTTAAAGTTACGTTTTAACAAGTTAAAGTTACATTTTATAAAGTTAAAGTTACGTTTTGAAGAGTTAAAATTACATTTTGACAAGTTGAAGATACTATTTGACAAGTTAAAGTTATATTTTGACATTTTGAAGTTACATTCTGACAAGTCAAAGTTACACTTTTTACAAGTTAAAGTTACGTTTTGACAAGTTAAAGTTAAATTTTGACAAGTTAAAGTTACGTTTTGAAGAGTTAAAGTTACATTTTGATAAGTTTAAGATACGATTTGACCAGTTAAAGTTATAATTTGACATTTTAAAGTTACATTTTAACAAGTTGAAGATACGGTTTTATATGTTAAAGTTACGGTTTGATAAGTTAAAGTTACAATTTGACAAGTTAAAGTTACACTTTGTAGAAGTTAAAGTTACGTTTTGACAAGTTAAAGTTACATTTTGACAAGTTATAGTTATGTTTTTTACAAGTTGAAATTATGTTTTGACAAGTTAAAGTTACATTTTGTAAAGTTAAAGTTCCGTTTTGAAGAGTTAAAGTTACATTTTGATGAGTTGAAGATACGGTTTTATAAGTTAAAGTTACGTTTTGATAAGTTAAAGTTACATTTTGACAAATTAAAGTTACACTTTTTAGAAGTTTAAGTTACGTTTTGACAAGTTAAAGTTACATTTTGTCAAGTTATAGTTATGTTTTTTACAAGTTAAAGTTACGTTTAGACAAGTTAAAGTTACATTTTGTAAAGTTAAAGTTCCGTTTCGAAGAGTTAAAGTTACATCTTGACGAGTAGAAGATACGGTTTTATAATTTAAAGTTACATTTTAACAACTTAAAGTTACACTTTTTACAAGTTAAAGTTACGTTTTGACAGGTTAAAGTTACGTTTTACCAAGTTAAAGTTAAATTTTAACAAGTTAAAGTTACATTTTAACAAGTTGAAGATGCGATTTTACAAGTTAAAGATATATTTTGACATTTTAAAGATACATTTTGACAAGTTGAAGATACGGTTTTATATGTTAAAGTTTCATTTTGTTAAGTTAAAGTTACATTTTGACATTTTAAAGTTACATTTTGACAAGTTAAAGTTACATTTTGACAAGTTAAAGTTGTTTTTTTTACAAGGTAAAGTTACATTTTGAAAAGTTAAAGTTACATTTTGACAAGTTAAAGTTACATTTTGACAAGTTAAAGTTACACTCTTTAGAAATTAAAGTTACGTTTTGACAAGTTAAAGTTACATTTTTACAAGTTATAATTACGTTTTTTAGAAGTTAAAGTTGCATTTTGACAAGTTAAAGTTACATTTTGTAAAGTTAAAGTTACGTTTTGAAGAGTTCAAGTTACATTTGGACATGTTGATGATACGGTTTTATAAGTTAAAGTTACGTCTTGATAATTTAAAGTTAAATTTTGGAAATTTAAAGTTACGTTTTGACAAGTTAAAGTTACATTTTGACAAGTTATAGTTACGTTTTTTACAAGTTAAAGTTATGTTTTGACAAGTTAAAGTTAAATTTTGATAAGTTAAAGTTATGTTTTGAAGAGTTAAAGTTACATTTTGACAAGTTGAAGATACGATTTGACAAGTAATAGTTATATTTTGATATTTTAAAGTTACATTTTGTCAAGTTAAATATTCGATTTTATAAGTTAAAGTTACATTTTGACAAGTTAAAGTTATACTTTTTACAAGTTAAAGTTTCGTTTTGACAAGTTAAAGTTACATTTTGAAAAGTTATAGTTACGTTTTTTAACAAGTTAAATTTACGTTTTAACAAGTTAAAGTTACATTTTATAAAGTTAAAGTTACGTTTTGAAGAGTTCAAGTTACATTTTGACAAGTTGAAGATACGGTTTTATAAGTTAAAGTTACGTCTTGATAATTTAAAGTTACATTTTGACAAGTTAAAGTTACACTTTGTAGAAGTTAAAGTTACGTTTTGACAAGTTAAAGTTACATTTTGCCAAGTTATAGTTACGTTTTTTACAAGTTAAAGTTTCGTTTTGACAAGTTAAAGTTACATTTTTAAAATTAAAGATACCTTTTGAAGATTTAAAGTTATATTTTGACAAGTTAAAATTACGATTTGACAAGTTAAAGTTATATTTTGACATTTTAAAGTTAAATTTTGTGAAGTTAAAGATACGGTTATATAAGTTAAAGTTACGTGTTGATAAGTTAAAGTTATATTTTAACAAGTTAAAGTTACACATTTTACAAGTTAAAGTTACATTTTGACAAGTTAAAGTTACATTTTAACAAGTTAAAGTTACAGTTTTTACTAGTTAAAGTTACATTTTGACAAGTTGAAGTTACATTTTGAGAAGTTAAACTTACATTTTGACAAGTTAAAGTTATGTTTTGAAGAGTTAAAGTTAAATTTTGACAAGTTGAAGATGTGATTTGACAAGTTGAGGTTATATTTTGACATTTTAAAGTTACATTTTGACAAGTTGAAGATACGGTTTTAGAAGTTAAAGTTACGTTTTGATAACTTAAAGTTAAATATTGACAAGTTAAAGTTACACTTTTTACAAGTTAAAGTTACGTTTTGACAAGTTAAAGTTACATTTTGACAAGTTATAATTACGTTTTTTAGAAGTTAAACTTACATTTTGACAAGTTAAAGTTACATTTTGTAAAGTTAAAGTTACGTTTTGAAGAGTTAAAGTTACATTTTGACAAGTTGAAGATACGGTTTTATAAGTTAAAGTTAAAGTTACATTTTGACAAGTCAAAGTTACGGTTTGAAGAGTTAAAGTTACATTTTGACAAGTTGAAGTTACGATTTTACAAGTTAAACTTATATTTTTACATTTAAAAGTTACATTTTGACAAGTTGAAGATACGGTTTTATATGTTAAAGTTACGTTTTGATAAGTTAAAGTTAATCTTTTTAGAAGTTAAAGTTACGTTTTGACAAGTTAAAGTTACATTTTGATAAGTTATAGCTACGTTTTTTACAAGTTAAAGTTACGTTTTGACAAGTTAAAGTTACATTTTGTAAAGTTAAACATCTCTTTTGAAGAGTTAAAGTTACATTTTAATCAGTTGAAGATACGGTTTTATAAGTTAAAGTTATGTTTTGATAAGTTAAAGTTAAATTTTGACAAGTTAAAGTTACACTTTTTACAAGTTAACGTTTTGACAAGTTAAAGTTACATTTTGACAAGTTATAATTACGTTTTTACAAGTTAAAGTTACGTTTTGACCAGTTAAAGTTACATTTTGTAAAGTTAAAGTTACGTTTTGAAGAGTTAAAGGTACATGTTGATAAGTTAAAGTTACGATTTGACAAGTTAAAATTATATTTAAACATTTTAAAGTTACATTTTGTCAAGTTAAAGATACGGTTTTATAAGGTAAAGTTACGTTTTGATAAGTTAAAGTTACATTTTGACAAATTAAAGTTACACTTTTCAGACGTTAAAGTTACGTTTTGACAAGTTAAAGTCACATTTTGACAAGTTATAGTTACGTTTTTTACATGTTAAAGTTATGTTTTGACAAGTTAAAGTTACATTTTGTAAAGTTAAAGTTCTCTTTTGAAGAGTTAAAGTTACATTTTAACAAGTTGAAGATACGGTTTTATAAGTTAAAGTTATGTTTTGATAAGTTAAAGTTACATTTTGCCAAGTTATAGTTACGTTTTTTACAAGTTAAAGTTTCGTTTTGACAAGTTAAAGTTACATTTTTAAAAGTTAAAGATACCTTTTGAAGATTTAAAGTAATATTTTGACAAGTTAAAATTACGATTTGACAAGTTAAAGTTATATTTTGACATTTTAAAGTTAAATTTTGTGAAGTTAAAGATACGGTTTTATAAGTTAAAGTTACGTTTTGATAAGTTAAAGTTATATTTTAACAAGTTAAAGTTACACATTTTACAAGTTAAAGTTACATTTTGACAAGTTAAAGTTACACTTTTTACTAGTTAAAGTTACATTTTGACAAGTTGAAGTTACATTTTGAGAAGTTAAACTTACATTTTGACAAGTTAAAGTTATGTTTTGAAGAGTTAAAGTTAAATTTTGACAAGTTGAAGATGTGATTTGACAAGTTGAGGTTATATTTTGACATTTTAAAGTTACATTTTGACAAGTTGAAGATACGGTTTTAGAAGTTAAAGTTACGTTTTGATAACTTAAAGTTACATATTGACAAGTTAAAGTTACACTTTTTACAAGTTAAAGTTACGTTTTGACAAGTTAAAGTTACATTTTGACAAGTTATAATTACGTTTTTTAGAAGTTAAAGTTACATTTTGACAAGTTAAAGTTACATTTTGTAAAGTTAAAGTTACGTTTGAAGAGTTCAAGTTATATTTTGACAAGTTGAAGATACGGTTTTATAAGTTAAAGTTAAAGTTACATTTTGACAAGTTAAAGTTACGTTTTAAAGAGTTAAAGTTACATTTTGACAAGTTAAAGTTACTATTTTACAAGTTAAACTTATATTTTGACATTTAAAAGTTACATTTTGACAAGTTGAAGATACGGTTTTATATGTTAAAGTTACGTTTTGATAAGTTAAATTTACTCTTCTTAGAAGTTAAAGTTACGTTTTGACAAGTTAAAGTTACATTTTGACAAGTTATACATAGGTTTTTTAGAAGTTAAAGTTAAATTTTGACAAGTTAAAGTTACATTTTGTAAAGTTAAACATCTCTTTTGAAGAGTTATAGTTACATTTTAATCAGTTGAAGATACGATTTTATAAGTTAAAGTTATGTTTTGATAAGTTAAAGTTAAATTTTGACAAGTTAAAGTTACACTTTTTACAAGTTAACGTTTTGACAAGTTAAAGTTACATTTTGACAAGTTATAATTACGTTTTTACAAGTTAAAGTTACGTTTTGATAAGTTAAAGTTACATTTTGTAAAGTTAAAGTTACGTTTTGAAGAGTTAAACTTACATGTTGACAAGTTAAAGTTACGATTTGACAAGTTAAAATTATATTTAAACATTTTAAAGTTACATTTTGTCAAGTTAAAGATACGGTTTTATAAGTTAAAGTTACGTTTTGATAAGTTAAAGTTACATTTTTATAAGTTAAAGTTACACTTTTCAGACGTTAAAGTTACGTTTTGACAAGTTAAAGTCACATTTTGACAAGTTATAGTTACGTTTTTTACATGTTAAAGTTATGTTTTGACAAGTTAAAGTTACATTTTGTAAAGTTAAAGTTCTCTTTTGAAGAGTTAAAGTTACATTTTAACAAGTTGAAGATACGGTTTTATAAGTTAAAGTTATGTTTTGATAAGTTAAAGTTACATTTTGCCAAGTTATAGTTACGTTTTTTACAAGTTAAAGTTTCGTTTTGACAAGTTAAAGTTACATTTTTAAAAGTTAAAGATACCTTTTGAAGATTTAAAGTAATATTTTGACAAGTTAAAATTACGATTTGACAAGTTAAAGTTATATTTTGACATTTTAAAGTTAAATTTTGTGAAGTTAAAGATACGGTTTTATAAGTTAAAGTTACGTGTTGATAAGTTAAAGTTATATTTTAACAAGTTAAAGTTACACATTTTACAAGTTAAAGTTACATTTTGACAAGTTAAAGTTACACTTTTTACTAGTTAAAGTTACATTTTGACAAGTTGAAGTTACATTTTGAGAAGTTAAACTTACATTTTGACAAGTTAAAGTTATGTTTTGAAGAGTTAAAGTTAAATTTTGACAAGTTGAAGATGTGATTTGACAAGTTGAGGTTATATTTTGACATTTTAAAGTTACATTTTGACAAGTTGAAGATACGGTTTTAGAAGTTAAAGTTACGTTTTGATAACTTAAAGTTACATATTGACAAGTTAAAGTTACACTTTTTACAAGTTAAAGTTACGTTTTGACAAGTTAAAGTTACATTTTGACAAGTTATAATTACGTTTTTTAGAAGTTAAACTTACATTTTGACAAGTTAAAGTTACATTTTGTAAAGTTAAAGTTACGTTTTGAAGAGTTAAAGTTACATTTTGACAAGTTGAAGATACGGTTTTATAAGTTAAAGTTAAAGTTACATTTTGACAAGTCAAAGTTACGGTTTGAAGAGTTAAAGTTACATTTTGACAAGTTGAAGTTACGATTTTACAAGTTAAACTTATATTTTGACATTTAAAAGTTACATTTTGACAAGTTGAAGATACGGTTTTATATGTTAAAGTTACGTTTTGATAAGTTAAAGTTACTCTTTTTAGAAGTTAAAGTTACGTTTTGACAAGTTAAAGTTACATTTTGACAAGTTATAGCTACGTTTTTTACAAGTTAAAGTTACGTTTTGACAAGTTAAAGTTACATTTTGTAAAGTTAAACATCTCTTTTGAAGAGTTATAGTTACATTTTAATCAGTTGAAGATACGATTTTATAAGTTAAAGTTATGTTTTGATAAGTTAAAGTTAAATTTTGACAAGTTAAAGTTACACTTTTTACAAGTTAACGTTTTGACAAGTTAAAGTTACATTTTGACAAGTTATAATTACGTTTTTACAAGTTAAAGTTACGTTTTGACCAGTTAAAGTTACATTTTGTAAAGTTAAAGTTACGTTTTGAAGAGTTAAAGTTACATGTTGACAAGTTAAAGTTACGATTTGACAAGTTAAAATTATATTTAAACATTTTAAAGTTACATTTTGTCAAGTTAAAGATACGGTTTTATAAGTTAAAGTTACGTTTTGATAAGTTAAAGTTACATTTTGACAAATTAAAGTTACACTTTTCAGACGTTAAAGTTACGTTTTGACAAGTTAAAGTCACATTTTGACAAGTTATAGTTACGTTTTTTACATGTTAAAGTTATGTTTTGACAAGTTAAAGTTACATTTTGTAAAGTTAAAGTTCTCTTTTGAAGAGTTAAAGTTACATTTTAACAAGTTGAAGATACGGTTTTATAAGTTAAAGTTATGTTTTGATAAGTTAAAGTTACATTTTGCCAAGTTATAGTTACGTTTTTTACAAGTTAAAGTTTCGTTTTGACAAGTTAAAGTTACATTTTTAAAAGTTAAAGATACCTTTTGAAGATTTAAAGTAATATTTTGACAAGTTAAAATTACGATTTGACAAGTTAAAGTTATATTTTGACATTTTAAAGTTAAATTTTGTGAAGTTAAAGATACGGTTTTATAAGTTAAAGTTACGTGTTGATAAGTTAAAGTTATATTTTAACAAGTTAAAGTTACACATTTTACAAGTTAAAGTTACATTTTGACAAGTTAAAGTTACACTTTTTACTAGTTAAAGTTACATTTTGACAAGTTGAAGTTACATTTTGAGAAGTTAAACTTACATTTTGACAAGTTAAAGTTATGTTTTGAAGAGTTAAAGTTAAATTTTGACAAGTTGAAGATGTGATTTGACAAGTTGAGGTTATATTTTGACATTTTAAAGTTACATTTTGACAAGTTGAAAATACGGTTTTAGAAGTTAAAGTTACGTTTTGATAACTTAAAGTTACATATTGACAAGTTAAAGTTACACTTTTTACAAGTTAAAGTTACGTTTTGACAAGTTAAAGTTACATTTTGACAAGTTATAATTACGTTTTTTAGAAGTTAAACTTACATTTTGACAAGTTAAAGTTACATTTTGTAAAGTTAAAGTTACGTTTTGAAGAGTTAAAGTTACATTTTGACAAGTTGAAGATACGGTTTTATAAGTTAAAGTTAAAGTTACATTTTGACAAGTCAAAGTTACGGTTTGAAGAGTTAAAGTTACATTTTGACAAGTTGAAGTTACGATTTTACAAGTTAAACTTATATTTTGACATTTAAAAGTTACATTTTGACAAGTTGAAGATACGGTTTTATATGTTAAAGTTACGTTTTGATAAGTTAAAGTTACTCTTTTTAGAAGTTAAAGTTACGTTTTGACAAGTTAAAGTTACATTTTGACAAGTTATAGCTACGTTTTTTACAAGTTAAAGTTACGTTTTGACAAGTTAAAGTTACATTTTGTAAAGTTAAACATCTCTTTTGAAGAGTTATAGTTACATTTTAATCAGTTGAAGATACGATTTTATAAGTTAAAGTTATGTTTTGATAAGTTAAAGTTAAATTTTGACAAGTTAAAGTTACACTTTTTACAAGTTAACGTTTTGACAAGTTAAAGTTACATTTTGACAAGTTATAATTACGTTTTTACAAGTTAAAGTTACGTTTTGACCAGTTAAAGTTACATTTTGTAAAGTTAAAGTTACGTTTTGAATAGTTAAAGGTACATGTTGACAAGTTAAAGTTACGATTTGACAAGTTAAAATTATATTTAAACATTTTAAAGTTACATTTTGTCAAGTTAAAGATACGGTTTTATAAGGTAAAGTTACGTTTTGATAAGTTAAAGTTACATTTTGACAAATTAAAGTTACACTTTTCAGACGTTAAAGTTACGTTTTGACAAGTTAAAGTCACATTTTGACAAGTTATAGTTACGTTTTTTACATGTTAAAGTTATGTTTTGACAAGTTAAAGTTACATTTTGTAAAGTTAAAGTTCTCTTTTGAAGAGTTAAAGTTACATTTTAACAAGTTGAAGATACGGTTTTATAAGTTAAAGTTATGTTTTGATAAGTTAAAGTTACATTTTGCCAAGTTATAGTTACGTTTTTTACAAGGTAAAGTTTCGTTTTGACAAGTTAAAGTTACATTTTTAAAAGTTAAAGATACCTTTTGAAGATTTAAAGTAATATTTTGACAAGTTAAAATTACGATTTGACAAGTTAAAGTTATATTTTGACATTTTAAAGTTAAATTTTGTGAAGTTAAAGATACGGTTTTATAAGTTAAAGTTACGTGTTGATAAGTTAAAGTTATATTTTAACAAGTTAAAGTTACACATTTTACAAGTTAAAGTTACATTTTGACAAGTTAAAGTTACACTTTTTACTAGTTAAAGTTACATTTTGACAAGTTGAAGTTACATTTTGAGAAGTTAAACTTACATTTTGACAAGTTAAAGTTATGTTTTGAAGAGTTAAAGTTAAATTTTGACAAGTTGAAGATGTGATTTGACAAGTTGAGGTTATATTTTGACATTTTAAAGTTACATTTTGACAAGTTGAAGATACGGTTTTAGAAGTTAAAGTTACGTTTTGATAACTTAAAGTTACATATTGACAAGTTAAAGTTACACTTTTTACAAGTTAAAGTTACGTTTTGACAAGTTAAAGTTACATTTTGACAAGTTATAATTACGTTTTTTAGAAGTTAAAGTTACATTTTGACAAGTTAAAGTTACATTTTGTAAAGTTAAAGTTACGTTTTGAAGAGTTAAAGTTACATTTTGACAAGTTGAAGATACGGTTTTATAAGTTAAAGTTAAAGTTACATTTTGACAAGTCAAAGTTACGGTTTGAAGAGTTAAAGTTACATTTTGACAAGTTGAAGTTACGATTTTACAAGTTAAACTTATATTTTGACATTTAAAAGTTACATTTTGACAAGTTGAAGATACGGTTTTATATGTTAAAGTTACGTTTTGATAAGTTAAAGTTACTCTTTTTAGAAGTTAAAGTTACGTTTTGACAAGTTAAAGTTACATTTTGACAAGTTATAGCTACGTTTTTTACAAGTTAAAGTTACGTTTTGACAAGTTAAAGTTACATTTTGTAAAGTTAAACATCTCTTTTGAAGAGTTAAAGTTACATTTTAATCAGTTGAAGATACGGTTTTATAAGTTAAAGTTATGTTTTGATAAGTTAAAGTTAAATTTTGACAAGTTAAAGTTACACTTTTTACAAGTTAACGTTTTGACAAGTTAAAGTTACATTTTGACAAGTTATAATTACGTTTTTACAAGTTAAAGTTACGTTTTGACCAGTTAAAGTTACATTTTGTAAAGTTAAAGTTACGTTTTGAAGAGTTAAAGGTACATGTTGACAAGTTAAAGTTACGATTTGACAAGTTAAAATTATATTTAAACATTTTAAAGTTACATTTTGTCAAGTTAAAGATACGGTTTTATAAGGTAAAGTTACGTTTTGATAAGTTAAAGTTACATTTTTATAAGTTAAAGTTACACTTTTCAGACGTTAAAGTTACGTTTTGACAAGTTAAAGTCACATTTTGACAAGTTATAGTTACGTTTTTTACATGTTAAAGTTATGTTTTGACAAGTTAAAGTTACATTTTGTAAAGTTAAAGTTCTCTTTTGAAGAGTTAAAGTTACATTTTAACAAGTTGAAGATACGGTTTTATAAGTTAAAGTTATGTTTTGATAAGTTAAAGTTACATTTTGCCAAGTTATAGTTACGTTTTTTACAAGTTAAAGTTTCGTTTTGACAAGTTAAAGTTACATTTTTAAAAGTTAAAGATACCTTTTGAAGATTTAAAGTTATATTTTGACAAGTTAAAATTACGATTTGACAAGTTAAAGTTATATTTTGACATTTTAAAGTTAAATTTTGTGAAGTTAAAGATACGGTTTTATAAGTTAAAGTTACGTGTTGATAAGTTAAAGTTATATTTTAACAAGTTAAAGTTACACATTTTACAAGTTAAAGTTACGTTTTGACAAGTTAAAGTTACACTTTTGACAAGTTAAAGTTACATTTTGACAAGTTGAAGTTACATTTTGAGAAGTTAAACTTACATTTTGACAAGTTAAAGTTATGTTTTGAAGAGTTAAAGTTAAATTTTGACAAGTTGAAGATGTGATTTGACAAGTTGAGGTTATATTTTGACATTTTAAAGTTACATTTTGACAAGTTGAAGATACGGTTTTAGAAGTTAAAGTTACGTTTTGATAACTTAAAGTTACATATTGACAAGTTAAAGTTACACTTTTTACAAGTTAAAGTTACGTTTTGACAAGTTAAAGTTACATTTTGACAAGTTATAATTACGTTTTGTAGAAGTTAAAGTTACATTTTGACAAGTTAAAGTTACATTTTGTAAAGTTAAAGTTACGTTTTGAAGAGTTAAAGTTACATTTTGACAAGTTGAAGATACGGTTTTATAAGTTAAAGTTAAAGTTACATTTTGACAAGTCAAAGTTACGGTTTGAAGAGTTAAAGTTACATTTTGACAAGTTGAAGTTACGATTTTACAAGTTAAACTTATATTTTGACATTTAAAAGTTACATTTTGACAAGTTGAAGATACGGTTTTATATGTTAAAGTTACGTTTTGATAAGTTAAAGTTACTCTTTTTAGAAGTTAAAGTTACGTTTTGACAAGTTAAAGTTACATTTTGACAAGTTATAGCTACGTTTTTTACAAGTTAAAGTTACGTTTTGACAAGTTAAAGTTACATTTTGTAAAGTTAAACATCTCTTTTGAAGAGTTAAAGTTACATTTTAATCAGTTGAAGATACGGTTTTATAAGTTAAAGTTATGTTTTGATAAGTTAAAGTTAAATTTTGACAAGTTAAAGTTACACTTTTTACAAGTTAACGTTTTGACAAGTTAAAGTTACATTTTGACAAGTTATAATTACGTTTTTACAAGTTAAAGTTACGTTTTGACCAGTTAAAGTCACATTTGTCAACTTAAAGTAACGTTTTAAAGACTTAAACTTACATGTTGACAAGTTAAAGTTACGATTTGACAAGTTAAAATTATATTTAAACATTTTAAAGTTACATTTTGTCAAGTTAAAGATACGGTTTTATAAGTTAAAGTTACGTTTTGATAAGTTAAAGTTACATTTTGACAAATTAAAGTTACACTTTTCAGACGTTAAAGTTACGTTTTGACAAGTTAAAGTCACATTTTGACAAGTTATAGTTACGTTTTTTACATGTTAAAGTTATGTTTTGACAAGTTAAAGTTACATTTTGTAAAGTTAAAGTTCTCTTTTGAAGAGTTAAAGTTACATTTTAACAAGTTGAAGATACGGTTTTATAAGTTAAAGTTATGTTTTGATAAGTTAAAGTTACATTTTGCCAAGTTATAGTTACGTTTTTTACAAGTTAAAGTTTCGTTTTGACAAGTTAAAGTTACATTTTTAAAAGTTAAAGATACCTTTTGAAGATTTAAAGTTATATTTTGACAAGTTAAAATTACGATTTGACAAGTTAAAGTTATATTTTGACATTTTAAAGTTAAATTTTGTGAAGTTAAAGATACGGTTTTATAAGTTAAAGTTACGTGTTGATAAGTTAAAGTTATATTTTAACAAGTTAAAGTTACACATTTTACAAGTTAAAGTTACATTTTGACAAGTTAAAGTTACACTTTTTACTAGTTAAAGTTACATTTTGACAAGTTGAAGTTACATTTTGAGAAGTTAAACTTACATTTTGACAAGTTAAAGTTATGTTTTGAAGAGTTAAAGTTAAATTTTGACAAGTTGAAGATGTGATTTGACAAGTTGAGGTTATATTTTGACATTTTAAAGTTACATTTTGACAAGTTGAAGATACGGTTTTATTAGTTAAAGTTACGGTTGGATATGTTAAATTTACATATTGACAAGTTAAAGTTACACTTTTTACAAGTTAAAGTTACGTTTTGACAAGTTAAAGTTACATTTTGACAAGTTATAATTACGTTTTTTAGAAGTTAAAGTTACATTTTGACAAGTTAAAGTTACATTTTGTAAAGTTAAAGTTACGTTTTGAAGAGTTAAAGTTACATTTTGACAAGTTGAAGATACGGTTTTATAAGTTAAAGTTAAAGTTACATTTTGACAAGTCAAAGTTACGGTTTGAAGAGTTAAAGTTACATTTTGACAAGTTGAAGTTACGATTTTACAAGTTAAACTTATATTTTGACATTTAAAAGTTACATTTTGACAAGTTGAAGATACGGTTTTATATGTTAAAGTTACGTTTTGATAAGTTAAAGTTACTCTTTTTAGAAGTTAAAGTTACGTTTTGACAAGTTAAAGTTACATTTTGACAAGTTATAGCTACGTTTTTTACAAGTTAAAGTTACGTTTTGACAAGTTAAAGTTACATTTTGTAAAGTTAAACATCTCTTTTGAAGAGTTAAAGTTACATTTTAATCAGTTGAAGATACGGTTTTATAAGTTAAAGTTATGTTTTGATAAGTTAAAGTTAAATTTTGACAAGTTAAAGTTACACTTTTTACAAGTTAACGTTTTGACAAGTTAAAGTTACATTTTGACAAGTTATAATTACGTTTTTACAAGTTAAAGTTACGTTTTGACCAGTTAAAGTTACATTTTGTAAAGTTAAAGTTACGTTTTGAAGAGTTAAAGGTACATGTTGACAAGTTAAAGTTACGATTTGACAAGTTAAAATTATATTTAAACATTTTAAAGTTACATTTTGTCAAGTTAAAGATACGGTTTTATAAGGTAAAGTTACGTTTTGATAAGTTAAAGTTACATTTTGACAAATTAAAGTTACACTTTTCAGACGTTAAAGTTACGTTTTGACAAGTTAAAGTCACATTTTGACAAGTTATAGTTACGTTTTTTACATGTTAAAGTTATGTTTTGACAAGTTAAAGTTACATTTTGTAAAGTTAAAGTTCTCTTTTGAAGAGTTAAAGTTACATTTTAACAAGTTGAAGATACGGTTTTATAAGTTAAAGTTATGTTTTGATAAGTTAAAGTTACATTTTGCCAAGTTATAGTTACGTTTTTTACAAGTTAAAGTTTCGTTTTGACAAGTTAAAGTTACATTTTTAAAAGTTAAAGATACCTTTTGAAGATTTAAAGTTATATTTTGACAAGTTAAAATTACGATTTGACAAGTTAAAGTTATATTTTGACATTTTAAAGTTAAATTTTGTGAAGTTAAAGATACGGTTTTATAAGTTAAAGTTACGTGTTGATAAGTTAAAGTTATATTTTAACAAGTTAAAGTTACACATTTTACAAGTTAAAGTTACATTTTGACAAGTTAAAGTTACACTTTTTACTAGTTAAAGTTACATTTTGACAAGTTGAAGTTACATTTTGAGAAGTTAAACTTACATTTTGACAAGTTAAAGTTATGTTTTGAAGAGTTAAAGTTAAATTTTGACAAGTTGAAGATGTGATTTGACAAGTTGAGGTTATATTTTGACATTTTAAAGTTACATTTTGACAAGTTGAAGATACGGTTTTAGAAGTTAAAGTTACGTTTTGATAACTTAAAGTTACATTTTGACAAGTTAAAGTTACACTTTTTACAAGTTAAAGTTACGTTTTGACAAGTTAAAGTTACATTTTGACAAGTTATAATTACGTTTTTTAGAAGTTAAACTTACATTTTGACAAGTTAAAGTTACATTTTGTAAAGTTAAAGTTACGTTTTGAAGAGTTAAAGTTACATTTTGACAAGTTGAAGATACGGTTTTATAAGTTAAAGTTAAAGTTACATTTTGACAAGTCAAAGTTACGGTTTGAAGAGTTAAAGTTACATTTTGACAAGTTGAAGTTACGATTTTACAAGTTAAACTTATATTTTGACATTTAAAAGTTACATTTTGACAAGTTGAAGATACGGTTTTATATGTTAAAGTTACGTTTTGATAAGTTAAAGTTACTCTTTTTAGAAGTTAAAGTTACGTTTTGACAAGTTAAAGTTACATTTTGACAAGTTATAGCTACGTTTTTTACAAGTTAAAGTTACGTTTTGACAAGTTAAAGTTACATTTTGTAAAGTTAAACATCTCTTTTGAAGAGTTAAAGTTACATTTTAATCAGTTGAAGATACGGTTTTATAAGTTAAAGTTATGTTTTGATAAGTTAAAGTTAAATTTTGACAAGTTAAAGTTACACTTTTTACAAGTTAACGTTTTGACAAGTTAAAGTTACATTTTGACAAGTTATAATTACGTTTTTACATGTTAAAGTTATGTTTTGACAAGTTAAAGTTACATTTTGTAAAGTTAAAGTTCTCTTTTGAAGAGTTAAAGTTACATTTTAACAAGTTGAAGATACGGTTTTATAAGTTAAAGTTATGTTTTGATAAGTTAAAGTTACATTTTGCCAAGTTATAGTTACGTTTTTTACAAGTTAAAGTTTCGTTTTGACAAGTTAAAGTTACATTTTTAAAAGTTAAAGATACCTTTTGAAGATTTAAAGTTATATTTTGACAAGTTAAAATTACGATTTGACAAGTTAAAGTTATATTTTGACATTTTAAAGTTAAATTTTGTGAAGTTAAAGATACGGTTTTATAAGTTAAAGTTACGTGTTGATAAGTTAAAGTTATATTTTAACAAGTTAAAGTTACACATTTTACAAGTTAAAGTTACATTTTGACAAGTTAAAGTTACACTTTTTACTAGTTAAAGTTACATTTTGACAAGTTGAAGTTACATTTTGAGAAGTTAAACTTACATTTTGACAAGTTAAAGTTATGTTTTGAAGAGTTAAAGTTAAATTTTGACAAGTTGAAGATGTGATTTGACAAGTTGAGGTTATATTTTGACATTTTAAAGTTACATTTTGACAAGTTGAAGATACGGTTTTAGAAGTTAAAGTTACGTTTTGATAACTTAAAGTTACATATTGACAAGTTAAAGTTACACTTTTTACAAGTTAAAGTTACGTTTTGACAAGTTAAAGTTACATTTTGACAAGTTATAATTACGTTTTGTAGAAGTTAAAGTTACATTTTGACAAGTTAAAGTTACATTTTGTAAAGTTAAAGTTACGTTTGAAGAGTTCAAGTTATATTTTGACAAGTTGAAGATACGGTTTTATAAGTTAAAGTTAAAGTTACATTTTGACAAGTCAAAGTTACGGTTTGAAGAGTTAAAGTTACATTTTGACAAGTTGAAGTTACGATTTTACAAGTTAAACTTATATTTTGACATTTAAAAGTTACATTTTGACAAGTTGAAGATACGGTTTTATATGTTAAAGTTACGTTTTGATAAGTTAAAGTTACTCTTTTTAGAAGTTAAAGTTACGTTTTGACAAGTTAAAGTTACATTTTGACAAGTTATAGCTACGTTTTTTACAAGTTAAAGTTACGTTTTGACAAGTTAAAGTTACATTTTGTAAAGTTAAACATCTCTTTTGAAGAGTTAAAGTTACATTTTAATCAGTTGAAGATACGGTTTTATAAGTTAAAGTTATGTTTTGATAAGTTAAAGTTAAATTTTGACAAGTTAAAGTTACACTTTTTACAAGTTAACGTTTTGACAAGTTAAAGTTACATTTTGACAAGTTATAATTACGTTTTTACAAGTTAAAGTTACGTTTTGACCAGTTAAAGTTACATTTTGTAAAGTTAAAGTTACGTTTTGAAGAGTTAAAGGTACATGTTGACAAGTTAAAGTTACGATTTGACAAGTTAAAATTATATTTAAACATTTTAAAGTTACATTTTGTCAAGTTAAAGATACGGTTTTATAAGTTAAAGTTACGTTTTGATAAGTTAAAGTTACATTTTGACAAATTAAAGTTACACTTTTCAGACGTTAAAGTTACGTTTTGACAAGTTAAAGTCACATTTTGACAAGTTATAGTTACGTTTTTTACATGTTAAAGTTATGTTTTGACAAGTTAAAGTTACATTTTGTAAAGTTAAAGTTCTCTTTTGAAGAGTTAAAGTTACATTTTAACAAGTTGAAGATACGGTTTTATAAGTTAAAGTTATGTTTTGATAAGTTAAAGTTACATTTTGCCAAGTTATAGTTACGTTTTTTACAAGTTAAAGTTTCGTTTTGACAAGTTAAAGTTACATTTTTAAAAGTTAAAGATACCTTTTGAAGATTTAAAGTTATATTTTGACAAGTTAAAATTACGATTTGACAAGTTAAAGTTATATTTTGACATTTTAAAGTTAAATTTTGTGAAGTTAAAGATACGGTTTTATAAGTTAAAGTTACGTGTTGATAAGTTAAAGTTATATTTTAACAAGTTAAAGTTACACATTTTACAAGTTAAAGTTACATTTTGACAAGTTAAAGTTACACTTTTTACTAGTTAAAGTTACATTTTGACAAGTTGAAGTTACATTTTGAGAAGTTAAACTTACATTTTGACAAGTTAAAGTTATGTTTTGAAGAGTTAAAGTTAAATTTTGACAAGTTGAAGATGTGATTTGACAAGTTGAGGTTATATTTTGACATTTTAAAGTTACATTTTGACAAGTTGAAGATACGGTTTTAGAAGTTAAAGTTACGTTTTGATAACTTAAAGTTACATATTGACAAGTTAAAGTTACACTTTTTACAAGTTAAAGTTACGTTTTGACAAGTTAAAGTTACATTTTGACAAGTTATAATTACGTTTTTTAGAAGTTAAAGTTACATTTTGACAAGTTAAAGTTACATTTTGTAAAGTTAAAGTTACGTTTTGAAGAGTTAAAGTTACATTTTGACAAGTTGAAGATACGGTTTTATAAGTTAAAGTTAAAGTTACATTTTGACAAGTCAAAGTTACGGTTTGAAGAGTTAAAGTTACATTTTGACAAGTTGAAGTTACGATTTTACAAGTTAAACTTATATTTTGACATTAAAAAGTTACATTTTGACAAGTTGAAGATACGGTTTTATATGTTAAAGTTACGTTTTGATAAGTTCAAGATACGGTTTTACAAGTTAAAGTTACGTTTTGATAAGTTAAAGTTACATTTTGACAAGTTATAGCTACGTTTTTTACAAGTTAAAGTTACGTTTTGACAAGTTAAAGTTACATTTTGTAAAGTTAAACATCTCTTTTGAAGAGTTAAAGTTACATTTTAATCAGTTGAAGATACGGTTTTATAAGTTAAAGTTATGTTTTGATAAGTTAAAGTTAAATTTTGACAAGTTAAAGTTACACTTTTTACAAGTTAACGTTTTGACAAGTTAAAGTTACATTTTGACAAGTTATAATTACGTTTTTACAAGTTAAAGTTACGTTTTGACCAGTTAAAGTTACATTTTGTAAAGTTAAAGTTACGTTTTGAAGAGTTAAAGTTACATGTTGACAAGTTAAAGTTACGATTTGACAAGTTAAAATTATATTTAAACATTTTAAAGTTACATTTTGTCAAGTTAAAGATACGGTTTTATAAGTTAAAGTTACGTTTTGATAAGTTAAAGTTACATTTTGACAAGTTAAAGTTACACTTTTCAGACGTTAAAGTTACGTTTTGACAAGTTAAAGTCACATTTTGACAAGTTATAGTTACGTTTTTTACATGTTAAAGTTATGTTTTGACAAGTTAAAGTTACATTTTGTAAAGTTAAAGTTCTCTTTTGAAGAGTTAAAGTTACATTTTAACAAGTTGAAGATACGGTTTTATAAGTTAAAGTTATGTTTTGATAAGTTAAAGTTACATTTTGCCAAGTTATAGTTACGTTTTTTACAAGTTAAAGTTTCGTTTTGACAAGTTAAAGTTACATTTTTAAAAGTTAAAGATACCTTTTGAAGATTTAAAGTTATATTTTGACAAGTTAAAATTACGATTTGACAAGTTAAAGTTATATTTTGACATTTTAAAGTTAAATTTTGTGAAGTTAAAGATACGGTTTTATAAGTTAAAGTTACGTGTTGATAAGTTAAAGTTATATTTTAACAAGTTAAAGTTACACATTTTACAAGTTAAAGTTACATTTTGACAAGTTAAAGTTACACTTTTTACTAGTTAAAGTTACATTTTGACAAGTTGAAGTTACATTTTGAGAAGTTAAACTTACATTTTGACAAGTTAAAGTTATGTTTTGAAGAGTTAAAGTTAAATTTTGACAAGTTGAAGATGTGATTTGACAAGTTGAGGTTATATTTTGACATTTTAAAGTTACATTTTGACAAGTTGAAGATACGGTTTTAGAAGTTAAAGTTACGTTTTGATAACTTAAAGTTACATATTGACAAGTTAAAGTTACATTTTTTACAAGTTAAAGTTACGTTTTGACAAGTTAAAGTTACATTTTGACAAGTTATAATTACGTTTTTTAGAAGTTAAAGTTACATTTTGACAAGTTAAAGTTACATTTTGTAAAGTTAAAGTTACGTTTGAAGAGTTCAAGTTATATTTTGACAAGTTGAAGATACGGTTTTATAAGTTAAAGTTAAAGTTACATTTTGACAAGTCAAAGTTACGGTTTGAAGAGTTAAAGTTACATTTTGACAAGTTGAAGTTACGATTTTACAAGTTAAACTTATATTTTGACATTTAAAAGTTACATTTTAACAAGTTAAAGATACGGTTTTATATGTTAAAGTTACGTTTTGATAAGTTAAAGTTACTCTTTTTAGAAGTTAAAGTTACGTTTTGACAAGTTAAAGTTACATTTTGACAAGTTATAGCTACGTTTTTTACAAGTTAAAGTTACGTTTTGACAAGTTAAAGTTACATTTTGTAAAGTTAAACATCTCTTTTGAAGAGTTAAAGTTACATTTTAATCAGTTGAAGATACGGTTTTATAAGTTAAAGTTATGTTTTGATAAGTTAAAGTTAAATTTTGACAAGTTAAAGTTACACTTTTTACAAGTTAACGTTTTGACAAGTTAAAGTTACATTTTGACAAGTTATAATTACGTTTTTACAAGTTAAAGTTACGTTTTGACCAGTTAAAGTTACATTTTGTAAAGTTAAAGTTACGTTTTGAAGAGTTAAAGTTACATGTTGACAAGTTAAAGTTACGATTTGACAAGTTAAAATTATATTTAAACATTTTAAAGTTACATTTTGTCAAGTTAAAGATACGGTTTTATAAGTTAAAGTTACGTTTTGATAAGTTAAAGTTACATTTTGACAAATTAAAGTTACACTTTTCAGACGTTAAAGTTACGTTTTGACAAGTTAAAGTCACATTTTGACAAGTTATAGTTACGTTTTTTACATGTTAAAGTTATGTTTTGACAAGTTAAAGTTACATTTTGTAAAGTTAAAGTTCTCTTTTGAAGAGTTAAAGTTACATTTTAACAAGTTGAAGATACGGTTTTATAAGTTAAAGTTATGTTTTGATAAGTTAAAGTTACATTTTGCCAAGTTATAGTTACGTTTTTTACAAGTTAAAGTTTCGTTTTGACAAGTTAAAGTTACATTTTTAAAAGTTAAAGATACCTTTTGAAGATTTAAAGTTATATTTTGACAAGTTAAAATTACGATTTGACAAGTTAAAGTTATATTTTGACATTTTAAAGTTAAATTTTGTGAAGTTAAAGATACGGTTTTATAAGTTAAAGTTACGTGTTGATAAGTTAAAGTTATATTTTAACAAGTTAAAGTTACACATTTTACAAGTTAAAGTTACATTTTGACAAGTTAAAGTTACACTTTTTACTAGTTAAAGTTACATTTTGACAAGTTGAAGTTACATTTTGAGAAGTTAAACTTACATTTTGACAAGTTAAAGTTATGTTTTGAAGAGTTAAAGTTAAATTTTGACAAGTTGAAGATGTGATTTGACAAGTTGAGGTTATATTTTGACATTTTAAAGTTACATTTTGACAAGTTGAAGATACGGTTTTAGAAGTTAAAGTTACGTTTTGATAACTTAAAGTTACATATTGACAAGTTAAAGTTACACTTTTTACAAGTTAAAGTTACGTTTTGACAAGTTAAAGTTACATTTTGACAAGTTATAATTACGTTTTTTAGAAGTTAAACTTACATTTTGACAAGTTAAAGTTACATTTTGTAAAGTTAAAGTTACGTTTTGAAGAGTTAAAGTTACATTTTGACAAGTTGAAGATACGGTTTTATAAGTTAAAGTTAAAGTTACATTTTGACAAGTCAAAGTTACGGTTTGAAGAGTTAAAGTTACATTTTGACAAGTTGAAGTTACGATTTTACAAGTTAAACTTATATTTTGACATTTAAAAGTTACATTTTGACAAGTTGAAGATACGGTTTTATATGTTAAAGTTACGTTTTGATAAGTTAAAGTTACTCTTTTTAGAAGTTAAAGTTACGTTTTGACAAGTTAAAGTTACATTTTGACAAGTTATAGCTACGTTTTTTACAAGTTAAAGTTACGTTTTGACAAGTTAAAGTTACATTTTGTAAAGTTAAACATCTCTTTTGAAGAGTTAAAGTTACATTTTAATCAGTTGAAGATACGGTTTTATAAGTTAAAGTTATGTTTTGATAAGTTAAAGTTAAATTTTGACAAGTTAAAGTTACACTTTTTACAAGTTAACGTTTTGACAAGTTAAAGTTACATTTTGACAAGTTATAATTACGTTTTTACAAGTTAAAGTTACGTTTTGACCAGTTAAAGTTACATTTTGTAAAGTTAAAGTTACGTTTTGAAGAGTTAAAGGTACATGTTGACAAGTTAAAGTTACGATTTGACAAGTTAAAATTATATTTAAACATTTTAAAGTTACATTTTGTCAAGTTAAAGATACGGTTTTATAAGGTAAAGTTACGTTTTGATAAGTTAAAGTTACATTTTGACAAATTAAAGTTACACTTTTCAGACGTTAAAGTTACGTTTTGACAAGTTAAAGTCACATTTTGACAAGTTATAGTTACGTTTTTTACATGTTAAAGTTATGTTTTGACAAGTTAAAGTTACATTTTGTAAAGTTAAAGTTCTCTTTTGAAGAGTTAAAGTTACATTTTAACAAGTTGAAGATACGGTTTTATAAGTTAAAGTTATGTTTTGATAAGTTAAAGTTACACTTTTTAGAAGTTAAAGTTATGTTTTGACGAGTTAAAGTTACATTTTGACAAGTTAAAGTTACACTTTTTAGAATTTATAGTTTCATTTTGACAAGTTAAAGTTACATTTTGTCAAGTTATAGTTACGTTTTTTCAAGTTAAAGTTACGTTTTGACAAGTTAAAGTTACATTTTGACAAGTTGAAGTTACGATTTTAGAAGTTAAAGTTGTATTTTGACAAGTTATAGTTATGTTTTTTACAAGTTGAAGTTACGTTTTGACAAGTTAAAGTTTCATTTTGACAAATTATAGTTATGTTTTTTACAAGTTGAAGTTACGTTTTGACAAGTTAAAGTTACATTTTGAAAAGTTAAAGTTCCGTTTTGAAGAGTTAAAGTTACATTTTGACGAGTTGAAGATACGGTTTTATAAGTTAAAGTTACGTTTTTACAAGTTAAAGTTACATCTTAACAAGTTAAACTAACACTTCTTACAAGTTAAAGTTACGTTTTGACATGTTAAAGTTACGTTTTAACAAGTTAAAGTTAAATTTTGACAAGTTAAAGTTCCGTTTTGAAGAGTTAAAGTTACATTTTAACAAGTTGAAGATACGGTTTTATAAGTTAAAGTTATGTTTTGATAAGTTAAAGTTACATTTTGACAAGTTAAAAGTTATACTTTTTACTAGTTGAAGTTACGTTCTGATAAGTTAAAGTTACATTTTGACAAGTTATAATTACGTTTTTTACAAGTTAAAGTTACGTTTTGACAAGTTAAAGTTACATTTTGTAAAGTTAGAGTTACGTTTTGAAGAGTTAAAGTTACATTTTGACAAGTTAAAGTTACGATTTGACAACTTAAATTATATTTTGACATTTTAAAGTTACATTTTGTAGTTAAAGATACGATTTTATAAGTTAAAGTTATGTTTTCATAAGTTAAAATTACATTTTGACAAGTTAAAGTTACACTTTTTACAAGTTAAAGTTACGTTTTGACAAGTTAAAGTTACATTTTGACAAAATATAGTTACATTTTTTTACAAGTTAAAGTTACATTTTATAAAGTTAAAGTTACGTTTGGAAGGGTTAAAGTTACATTTTGACAAGTTAAAGTTACGATTGGACAAGTTAAAGTTACATTTTGCCAAGTTAAAGATACGGTTTTATAAGTTAAAGTTACGTGTTGATAAGTTAAAGTTACACTTTTTACAAGTTAAAGTTACGTTTTGACAAGTTAAGGTTATATTTTGACAAGTTAAAGTTACGTTTTGAAGAGTTAAAGTTACATTTTGACTAGTTGAAGTTACCATTTTACAAGTTAAATTTATATTTTGACATTTAAAAGTTAAATTTTGAAAAGTTAAAGATACGTTTTTTACAAGTTAAAGTTATATTTTGACATTTTAAAGTTACATTTTGACAAGTTAAAGATACGGTTTTATAAGTTAAAGTTATGTTTTGACAAGTTAAAGTAATATTTTGACAAGTTAAAATTATACATTTTACTACGTACCGTTAGGTTTTAACAACTTAAAGTTACGTTTGAAAAATTAAATTTATATTTTGACAAGTTAAAGTTATGATTTTACGAGTTAAAATTACAATTTGTCAAGTTAAAGTTACATTTAGCATTTTAAAGAGACATTTTAACAAGTTAAAGATACGTTTCCTACTAGTTAAAGTTACATTTTAACAAGTTCAAGTTACATTTTGACAAGTTAAAGTTACGTTTTGAAGAGTTAAAGTTACATTTTGACAAGCTGAAGTTACGATTTTACAAGTTAAAGTTATATTTTGACATTGAAAATTTATATATTGACTTGTTGAAGATACGGTTTTATATGTTAAAGTTACGTTTTGATAATTTAAAGTTACATTTTGCCAAGTTAAAGTTACAGTTTTTAGAAGTTAAAGTTCCGTTTTGTCAAGTTAAAGTTACATTTTGACAAGTTATAGTTACGTTTTTTACAAGTTAAAATTACGTTTTGACAAGTTAAAGTTACATTTTGACAAGTTAAAGTTACGTTTTAAAGAGTTAAAGTTACATTTTGACAAGTTGAAGTTACATTTTGACAAGTTCAAGTTACAATTTGACAATTTAAAGTTATATTTTGACATTTTAACATTCCATTTTGACAAGTTAAAGATACAAATTTATAAGTTAAAGTTACGTTTTGGTAAGTTAAAGATACATTTTCACAAGTTAAAGTTACACTTTTTACAAGTTAAAGTTACGTTTTGACAAGTTAAAGTTACATTTTGTAAACTTAAAGTTACGTTTTGAAAAGTTAAAGGTACACGTTGACAAGTTAAATTTACGATTTGACAAGTTAAAATTATATTTAAACATTTTAATGTTACATTTTGTCAAGTTAAAGATACAGTTTTATAAGTTAAAGTTACATTTTGATAAGTTAAAGTTATATTTTGACAAATTAAAGTTACACGTTTTAGAAGTTAAAGTTACGTTTTGACAAGTTAAAGTTACATTTGGACAATTTAAAGTTACGTTTTGAAGAGTTAAAGTTACATTTTGACAAGTTGAAGATACGATTTGACAAGTTAAAGTTATATTTTGACATTTTAAAGTTACATTTTTGACCTGGTGAAGATACGGTTTTATATGTTAAACTTACGTTTTGATAAAATAAAATTAGATTTTGACAAGTTAATGTTACAATTTTTAGAAGTTATAGTTACGATTTGACAAGTTAAAGTTATATTTTGACATTTTAAAATTACATTTTGTCAAGTTAAAGATACGATTTTATAAGTTAAAGTTATGTTTTGATAAGTTTAAGTTACATTTTGACAAGTTAAAGTTATACTTTTTACAAGTTAAAGTTACGTTTTGACAAGTTAAAGTTACATTTTCACAAGTTATAGTTACGTTTCTTTACAAGTTAAAGTTACATTTTATAAAGTTAAAGTTACATTTTGACATTTTAAAGTTACATTTTTCCAAGTTAAATATACGGTTTTATTAGTTAAAGTTACGTGTTGATAAGTTAAAGTTACACTTTTTACAAGTTAAAGTTACGTTTTGACAAGTTAAAGTTATATTTTGACATGTTAAAGTTACGTTTTGAAGAGTTAAAGTTACATTTTGACTAGTTGAAGTTACCATTTTACAAGTTCAAGTTATATTTTGACATTTAATAGTTACATTCTGACAAGTTAAAGATACAATTTTATATGTTAAAGTTACGTATTGATAAGTTAAAGTTACATTTTGACAAGTTAAAGTTACACTTTCACAAGTTAAAGTTACGTTTTGAAGAGTTAAAGTTACATTTTGACAAGTTTAAGATACGATTTGACAAGTTAAAGTTATATTTTGACATTTTAAAGTTACATTTTGACAAGTTGAACATACGGTTTTATATATTAAAGTTATGTTTTGATAAGTTTACATTTTGACAAATTAAAGTTGCACTTTTTAGAAGTTAAAATTACGTTTTGACAAGTTAAAGTTACATTTTGACAAGTTATAGTTATGTTTTTTACAAGTTAAAGTTACGTTTTGACAAGTTAAAGTTACATTTTGTAAAGTTAAAGTTCCGTTTTGAAGAATTAAAGTTACATTTTGACCAGTTGAAGGTACGGTTTTATAAGTTAAAGTTACGTTTTTACAAGTTAAAGTTACAATTTGACAATTTAAAGTTACGTTTTGACAAGTTAAAGTTACATTTTGACAAGTTATGGTTATGTTTTTTACAAGGTAAAGTTACATTTTGTAAAATTAAAGTTACGTTTTGAAGAGTTAAAGTTACGTTTTGACAAGTTAAAGTTACGTTTTGACAAGTTAAAGTTACATTTTGACAAGTTAAAGATACGTTTTTTACAAGTTAGAGTTACATTTTGATTTTTTAAAGTTACATTGAGACAAGTTAAAGATACTGTTTTATAAGTTAAAGTTATGTTTTGACTAGTTAAAGTAATATTTTTTCAAGTTAAAGTTACACATTTTACAAGTTAAAGTTACGTTTTGACAAGTTAAAGTTACAATTTGACAAGTTAAAGATACGATTTGAAGAGTTAAAGTTACATTTTGACATGTTAAAGTTACGATTTGACAAGTTAAAGTTACACTTTTAACAAGTTAAAGTTACGTTTTGACAATTTAAAGTTAAATTTTGACAAGTTAAAGTTACGTTTTGAAGAGTTAAACTTACATTTGGACAAGTTGAAGATACGATTTGACAAGTTAAAGTTATATTTTGACATTTTAAAGTTACATTTTGATTAGGTGAAGATACGGTTTTATATATTAAAGTTACGTTTTGATAAGTTAAAATTAGATTTTGACAAGTTAATGTTACACTTTTTAGAAGTTATAGTTACGTTTTGCTAAGTTAAAGTTACATTTTGACAAGTTAAAGTTACACTTTTTATAAGTTAAAGTTACGTTTTAAAAAGTTATACATTTTGATAAGTTAAAGTTACGATTTTCAAGTTAAAATTACTATTTCACAAGTTAAAGTTACGATTTTACAAGTTAAAATTACAATTTCACAAGTTAAAGTTACATTTTAACATTTTAAAGTTACATTTTGACAAGTTAAAGATTTGAAAGAGATTCTGTGGGAAGCCGTAGAAGAAATGGGCAAAGACGTGAAAGAGGAAACCGTAATGAAGTTGACAATAATCTGGGCAGTATTAAAGTGAATATCCCAGCGTTTCGTGGAAGATTAGATCCAGAGGAGTACTTGGAGTGGGAAAGAAAGATGGAATTGGTTTTCGATTGTCACAATTACTCTGAGATGAAAAAAGTAAAGTTGGCAGCCATTGAGTTCACTGATTATGCCATTGTTTGGTGGGATCAGTTGACCACTAATCGAAGGAATGATGACGAACTTCCTATTGAAAGTTTGGCTGAGATGAAAAGAGCGATGAGGAAAAGATTTGTGCCAAGTCACTACCGCCGTGATTTACACCTCAAGTTACAAAGCCTACGACAAGGCAGCCGCAGCGTGGATGAGTATCACAAGGAGATGGAAGTGACGTTGATCAGGGCCAATATCGAGGAGGATCGAGAAGCCACAATGGCTAGGTTTTTAAATGGCCTAAATAGAGAGATTGGAGACGCGATTGAATTACACCATTATGTGGAGATGGAGGATCTGGTCCATATGGCATTAAAGGTGGAAAAGCAGCTGAAGCGAAGTAGTATGCGTCATCGATAAGCGCAACAAAGCTCAACCCAACAACCATGGAGATCTAAGTTCACAAAGAAAGAAGATTCACCTTCAAGTTCAAATGAGAGGTTTGGGCAAAAAGCAGCCCCACCAACAGCCTTGAATCATGTGAAACCAACAACAGCACCATCTCGATCTAGTGAGATCAAGTGTTTTAAATGTCAAGGAAGAGGGCATATCGCAAATCAGTGCCCCAATCAGCGAGTTATGGTGATCCGAGAGAATGGAGATATTGACTCGGAGGCGAGTGAAGATGAAGCAGATCCGGAAATGCCAGAATTGGAGGATGCAATGGTGGAAGGTGAAGAGTTTGGTCCTGAGCATGGAGAATTCCTTTTGATCTCAAGAAGAGCTTTGAGTGCTCATGCCAAGGAAGATGAAGAGAAGGTACAGCGAGAGAACATATTTCACACCCGGTGCCATGTGAAAGATAAAGTTTGCAGCGTTATTGTAGATGGAGGGAGTTGCACTAATGTTGCTAGTGCATCAATGGTGGAGAAGCTTGGACTTAAAACGCTGAAACATCCTCGCCCGTACAAGCTTCAATTGTTGAACGATAGTGGAGAAGTGAGGATCACGAAACAGGTTTTGGTACCATTCCAAATCGGGAAGTATGAAGATGAAGTGAAATGTGATGTAGTTCCAATGCAAGCTGGCCATCTACTATTCGGAAGGCCATGGCAATTCGATCGCCGCGTACAACACGATGGATTCACCAACAAACACTCATTTTTCTACAAAGAGCGCAAAATTACTCTTACGCCGCTGACCCCACATGAAGTTTTTGAGGATCAAAACAAATCACACAAATTGAGTGAAAAAAAGAAAGATGAGAGAAAACAAGAAAATCAAACACAACCCAAAGAGAGAAAACAAGAGGGTCAAGTTCTAGCCAAAGAGAGAAAATCTGAGAGAAAACAAAGCCTATATGCCACAAAGAGAGATATCACGCGAGCGATATATGCCAACCAACCCATTATATTTCTCACATATAGAGAGGCGTTTTTAAACACTAACGAATCTGATCAAGCTTTGCCTAGTCAGATTACTTCTCTTTTGCAGATTTTTGATGATGTGTTTCCCGAGGAACTTCCAAAAGGTTTGCCACCAATTCGTGGAATTGAGCACCAAATTGATTTCATTCTTGGAACAACAATTCCAAACCGTCCAGCCTATAGGACAAATCCCGATGAGACTAAAGAGCTGCAACGACAAGTGGCAGAGCTGATGGATAGAGGGTACGTGAGAGAAAGTATGAGTCCGTGCGCTGTACCGGTTCTTTTGGTCCCTAAAAAGGATAAAACTTGGAGAATGTGCACTGATTGTCGAGCTATAAACAACATCACGGTAAGGTATCGGTACCCTATTCCTCGTTTAGATGATATGCTTGATGAGTTGCATGGGTCTTGCTTGTTTTCAAAAATAGATCTTAAGAGTGGATACCACCAGATTAGAATGAGAGAGGGAGATGAATGGAAAACAGCATTTAAAACAAAACAAGGATTATATGAGTGGTTGGTTATGCCATTTGGATTAAGTAATGCACCTAGTACCTTCATGCGATTAATGAATCATGTTTTGCGTCCTTTCATTGGAAAATTTGTGGTTGTTTATTTTGATGATATTCTAATCTATAGCACAAATTTGAAAGATCATGTTTCTCATTTGCAATGTGTTTTGGAGGTGCTTAGGGAAGAAAAGTTATTCTCTAACCTTGGAAAGTGCACTTTTTGCACAGATAAACTTGTGTTTCTTGGATTTGTTGTTAGTGCACAAGGTATACAGGTTGATCAAGAAAAGGTGCGAGCGATTCAAGAATGGCCAACCCCAACAAATATTGGACATGTGAGGAGTTTCCATGGTCTTGCTGGATTTTATAGACGATTTGTCAAGGACTTTAGTACCATCGCAGCACCACTCACAAATGTCATACGAAAGAATGCACCGTTGCTGTGGGGCGAGGAACAAGAAGAGGCGTTCAAAATTCTAAAGAATAAGCTTTCCCATGCACCATTACTTTGTTTGCCTAATTTTGAGAAAGCTTTTGAAATTGAGTGTGATGCTTCAGGTGTAGGTATTGGAGCGGTACTCATGCAAGATGGTCGGCCAATTGCATACTTTAGCGAGAAATTGAATGGTGCCACTCTGAATTACCCTACCTATGATAAGGAGTTATATGCGCTGATTCGAGCCCTTCAAACATGGCAACATTACCTTCTGCCCAAGGAGTTTGTGATTCGCACCGATCATGAGTCATTGAAGCACTTCAAGACACAACACAATCTCAATAAAAGACACGCTCGCTGGTCTGAGTTCCTTGAACAATTTCCTCACGTGATCAGGTACAAACAAGGTAAAGAGAACGTTGTTGCTGATGCGCTTTCACGAAGGTATTCCTTGATCTCAATTCTTGATGCTAAATTACTTGGTTTTGAGTACATTAAGGGTTTGTACATGGATGATATTGATTTTAAGGAAATATATTCATATTGTGAGAAATCAGGTCATGGGAAGTTTTGTAGAAATGAGGGATTTTTGTTTCGTGAAAATAGGTTGTGCGTGCCTAATTCATCGATGCGTGATTTGTTAGTTCAGGAATCTCATGGAGGAGGGTTAATGGGACATTTTGGGGTAGCAAAAACAGTAGGAATCTTGAAAGAACATTTCTTTTGGCCGCGCATGAAAAGGGATATTGAGAGGATTGTTGGGAGATGTATAACATGTAAGCAAGCAAAATCAAGAGTTCAGCCAAATGGTTTATATACACCGCTTCCCATTCCTAGTTCACCTTGGATTGATATTTCAATGGATTTTGTTTTAGGTTTACCTAAGACTAGGCGTGGTCGTGATTCAATATTTGTGGTCATAGATAGATTTTCTAAAATGGCTCATTTTATTCCATGTCACAAAACAGATGATGCTTCAAATGTTGCAAATTTATTCTTTCGAGAGATTGTGCGATTACATGGCATGCCTAGGACAATTGTTTCAGACAGGGATGCTAAGTTCTTAAGTTACTTTTGGAAAACATTATGGGGTAAATTGGGGACTAAACTTTTGTTTTCTACTACTTGTCACCCACAAACTGATGGTCAAACAGAGGTCGTGAATCGAACTTTGTCTACTTTGTTGAGGGCTGTAATTAGTAAGAACATTAAGACTTGGGAAGAGTGTTTACCACATGTGGAGTTTGCATATAATCGTTCAATTCATTCTGCTACTAGATTTTCACCATTTGAGATTGTTTATGGTTTTAATCCCTTGACTCCTTTGGATCTATCACCATTACCTATTTCTGAGCATTTGAATTTAGATGGCGAGAAAAAAGCGGAATTTGTGAAGAAACTCCACGAACAGGTTCGGAGTAACATAGAGAAGAGAACTGCGCAATACATCAAACAAGCCAACAAGGGACGTCATGCACTGATATTTGAACCCGGGGATTGGGTTTGGTTACATATGCGAAAAGAAAGATTCCCAGTCCAAAGACGATCCAAGTTGTTGCCTCGAGGAGATGGTCCTTTTCAAGTGCTCGAAAGGATTAATGATAATGCATATAAGCTTGATTTACCAAGTGAGTATAATGTGAGTACAACGTTTAATGTTTCTGACTTGAGTCCATTTGATGTTGATACAGATTTGAGGACAAATCCTTTTCAATATGGAGGGAATGATGTGAACATAGAGACAGATCCACACGAAGAACACGTCAAGAAGGATTCAACTCTTGAACAAGTAAAGAATGTCCCGTTCCGAGATCAACCAGGTCCAATGACAAGATCACGAGCTAAACAACTCAAGTCCGAGATGGAGAGTTTTGTCCATGACGCACAACAACAAGGAGCCAAAATACACTCTTTTCAGTCAAATAAGGAGCTGTACTTACTTCTCCAAGCAATATCTGATTAGAGAAGGCTTATGGCATCAAATGAAGCACTTAATGGGCCATCTATGACACCATTTAAAGCAGCATCAAAGGAGATTCCGAATTTCACAAAGCATGTGATCAGTTTCATGTTTTATTTCATTTAAAGTCAAGTTTAAATTCTCATTAAGTGTGTATTTACTTCATTTCAGTTTCTTTTTCTTTACTTTACCAAAGAAAACGTTTTATAAGGTTTGTAATGGTCTGATTGAACACAATCCTTATTTTTGAATGAATTGGTGAGAGATTTCTCTTTGTTTCTTGAAGAAACTATTCTGAACTTATCTAGGAAATTCTTAGTGGCGTTCAAATCCGACTTATCAAACGATCTTCCATCCTCGTTTGTGGCGTCTTCATCATTCTAAGGTTCGAGCTTCCACATACGCTACGGGTCGCGGATTCACCGAATCTGATCTCGAAGGATCCTAGGGTCTGCATCCAATCCAACAAATTGAGAAGGGTCATAGTCACATTGTTGGCTTGGTTCGCATCAGTTTTGATAAGTTCAATTTACATTTTGACATTTTAAAGTTACATTTTGACAAGTTAAATATACCGTTTTATAAGTTAAAGTTATGTTTTGGCAAGTTAAAGTAATATTTTGACAAGTTTGAGTTACAAATTTTACAAGGTAAAGTTTGGTTTTAACAACTTAAAGTTACGTTTTAACAACTTAAAGTTACGTTTGACATATTAAAGTTATATTTTGACATGTTAAATTACGATTTTACAAGTTAAAATTACAATTTGACAAGTTAAAGTTACATTTTAGAATTTTAAAATAACATTTAGACAAGTTAAAGATACGTTTCTTACTAATTAAAGTTATGTTTTCATAAGTTAATGTTACATCTTGACAAATTAAAGTTACATTTGATATGTTAAAGTTACATTTTGACAAGTTAAAGTTACGATTTTAAAAGTTAAATTTTCAATTTGACAAGTTAAAGTTACATTTTAACATTTTAAAGTTACATTTTGAAAAGTTAATGAAACGTTTCTTACTAGTTAAACTTACATTTTAACAAGTTAGAGTTACATTTTGACAAGTTAAGTTACGTTTTGAAGAGTTAAGGTTACATTTTGACAAGTTGAAGTTACGATTTGACAAGTTAAAGTTACATTTTTACAACTTAAAGTTACATTTTGACAAGTTAAAGATACGTTTCTTACTAGGTAAAGTTACGTTTTAACAAGATAAAGTTACTTTTTGACAAGTTAAAGATATGTTTTTTACTAGATAAAGTTATGTTTTGATACGTTCAATTTACATTTTGACATTTTAAAGTTACATTTTGACAAGTTAAATATACCGTTTTATAAGTTAAAGTTATGTTTTGACAAGTTAAAGTAATATTTTGACAAGTTTGAGTTACAAATTTTACAAGGTAAAGTTTGGTTTTAACAACTTAAAGTTACGTTTTAACAACTTAAAGTTACGTTTGTCAAATTAAAGTTATATTTTGAAAAGTTCAAATTATGATTTTACAAGTTAAAATTACAATTTTACAAGTTAAAGTTACATTTTAGAATTTAGAAATAACATTTTAACAAGTTAAAGATACGTCTATTATTAGTTAAAGTTATGTTTTGATAATTTAAAGTTACATTTCGACAAGTTAAAGTTACGATTTTAAAATTTAAAATTACAATTTGACAAGTTAAAGTTACATTTTAACATTTTAAAGTTACATTTTGACAAGTTAAAGATACGTTTCTTACTTGTTAAAGTTACATTTTAACAAGTTAGAGTTACATTTTGACAAGTTAAAGTTACGTTTTGAAGAGTTAAAGTTACATTTAGACAAGTTGAAGTTATTTGACAAGTTAAAGTTATATTTTGAAATTTTAAAGTTACATTTTGAAATTTTAAAGTTACATTTTTACAAGTTAAAGTTACATTTTGACAAGTTAAAGATACGTTTCTTACTAGGTAAAGTTACATTTTAACAACTTAAAGTTACGTTTCAACAATTTAAAGTTAAGTTTGACAAATTAAAGTTATATTTTGACAAGTTCAAGTTACGATTTTACAAGTTAAACTTACAATTTGACAAGATAAAGTTACAGTTTAGAATTTTAAAGTAACATTTCGACAAGTTAAAGATACGTTTCTTACTAGTTAAAGTTATGTTTTGATAAGTTAAAGTAACATTTTGACAAGTTAAAGATATTTTTTTTACTAGATAAAGTTATGTTTTGATAAGTTCAAGTTACATTTTGACAAGTTAAAGTTAAGTTTTGACAAGTTAAAGTTACATTTTGACAAGTTAAAGTTACGATTTTAACAGTTAAAATTACAATTTGACAAGTTAAAGTTTTATTTTAATATTTTAAAGTTACATTTTGAAAAGTTAAAGATACGTTTCTTACTAGTTAAAGTTACATTTTAACAAGATAAAGTTACATTTTGACAAGTTAAATATATGTTTTTTACTAGATAAAGTTACATTTTACAAGTTAAAGTTACATTTTGACAAGTTAAACTTACGTTTTGAAGAGTTAAAGTTACATTTTGACAAGTTAAAGTTACGATTTGACAAGTTAAAGTTATATTTTGACAAGTTAAAGATATGGTTTTATAAGTTAAAGTTACGTTTTGATAGGTTAAAGTTACATTTTGACAAGTTAAAGTTACTCTTTTTACAAGTTAAAGATATGTTTTTTACTAGATAAAGTTACAATTTACATTTTGACATTTTAAAGTTACATTTTAACAAGTTAAATATAAGGTTTTATAAGTTAAAGTTATGTTTTGACAAGTTAAAGTAATCTTTTAACAAGTTAAAGTTACAAATTTTACATGGTAAAGTTTGGTTTTAAAAACTTAAAGTTAAACTTTAAAATGTTTTACAATTTTGACAAGTTCAATATACGATTTTACAATTTAAACTTACAATTTTGACAAGTTCAAGTTACGATTTTACAAGTTAAACTTACAATTTGACAAGTTAAAGTTTAATTTTAGAATTTTTAAGTAACATTTCGACAAGTTAAAGATACGTTTCTTACTAGTTAAAGTTTAATTTTAGAATTTTTAAGTAACATTTCGACAAGTTAAAGATACGTTTCTTACTAGTTAAAGGTATGTTTTCATAAGTTAAAGTTACATTTTGACAAGTTAAAGATATGTTTTTTAGTAGATAAAATTACATTTTAACAAGTTAAAGTTACATTTTGACAAGTTAAACTTACGTTTTGAAGAGTTAAACTTACATTTTGACAAGTTAAAGTTACATGTTGACAAGTTAAAGTTACAGTTTTTAAAAGTTAAAGTTACGTTTTGACAAGTTAAAGTTACATTATAGAATTTTAAACTAAAATTTTGACAAGTTAAAGATACGTTTCTTAGTAGTTAAAGTTATGTTTTGATAAGTTAAAGTTACATTTCGACAAGTTAAAGTTACGTTTTGACAAGTTAAAGTTACATTTTAAAAAGTTAAAGTTACGATTTTAAAAGTTAAATTTACAATTTGACAAGTTAAAGTTACATTTTAACATTTCAAAGTTACATTTTGACAAGTTAAATATACGTTTCTTACTAGTTAATGTTACATTTTAACAAGTTAGAGTTATATTTTGACAAGATAAAGTTACGATTTGACAAGTTAAAGTTATATTTTGAAATTTTAAAGTTACATTTTTACAAGTTAAAGTTACATTTTGACAAGTTAAAGATACGTTTCTTACTAGGTAAAGTTAGGTTTTAACAAGATAAAGATACGTTTCTTACTAGGTAAACTTACGTTTTAACAAGATAAAGTTACGTTTTGACAAGTTAAAGTTATGTTTTTTACTAGATAAAGTTATGTTTTGATAAGTACAACTTACATTTTGACATTTTAAAGTTTCATTTTGACAAGTTAAATATACGGTTTATAAGTTAAAGTTATGTTTTGACAAGTTAAAGTAATATTTTGACAAGTTTAAGTTACAAATTTTACAAGGTAAAGTTTGGTTTTAACAACTTAAAGTTACGTTTTAACAACTTTAAGTTACGTTTGTCAAATTTAAGTTATATTTTGACAAGTTCAAGTTACGATTTTACAAGTTAAAATTACAATTTGACAACTTAAACTTACATTTTAGAATTTTAAAATAACATTTTAACAAGTTAAAGATACGTTTCTTACTAGTTAAAGTTACATTTCAACAAGTTAAAGTTACTATTTGATAAGTTAAAGTTACATTTTGAAAAGTTAAATTACGATATTAAAATTTTAAATTACAATTTGACAGGTTAAAGTTACATTTTAACATTTTAAAGTTACATTTTGACAAGTTAAAGATACCTTTCTTACTAGTTAAAGTGACATTTTAACAAGTTAGAGTTACATTTTGACAAGTTAAAGTTACGTTTTGAAGAGTTAAAGTTACATTTAGACAAGTTGAAGTTATTTGACAAGTTAAAGTTATATTTTGAAGTTTTAAAGTTACACTTTTACAAGATAAAAGTACATTTTGACAAGTTAAAGATACGTTTCTTACTAGGTAAAGTTACATTTTAACAACTTAAAGTTACGTTTTAACAATTTAAAGTTAAGTTTGACAAATTAAAGTTATATTTTGACAAGTTCAAGTTACGATTTACAAGTTAAACTTACAATTTGACAAGTTAAAGTTACATTTTAGAATTTTAAAGTAACATTTCGACAAGTTAAAGATACGTTTCTTACTAGTTAAAGTTATGTTTTAATAAGTTAAATTTACATTTTGACAAGTTAAAGTTACGTTTTGATAAGTTAAAATTATATTTTGACAAGTTAAAGTTACGATTTTAACAGTTAAAATTACAATTTGACAAGATAAAGTTACATTTTAACATTTAAAGTTACATTTTGACAAGTTAAAGATACGTTTCTTACTAGTTAAAGTTACATTTTAACAAGATAAAGTTACATTTTGACAAGTTAAAGATATGTTTTTTACTAGATAAAGTTTTGTTTTGATAAGTTCAAGTTACATTTTGACAAGTTAAAGTTACGTTTTGATAAGTTAAAATTACATTTTGACAAGTTAAAGTTACGATTTTAACAGTTAAAATTACAATTTGACAAGTTAAAGTTACATTTTAACATTTTAAAGTTACATTTTGACAAGTTAAAGATACGTTTCTTACTAGTTAAAGTTACATTTTAAGAAGATAAAGTTACATTTTGACAAGTTAAAGATATGTTTTTTATAAGATAAAATTACATTTTAACAAGTTAAAGTTACATTTTGACAAGTTAAACTTACGTTTTGAAGAGTTAAACTTACATTTTGACAAGTTAAAGTTATATTTTGACTTATTAAAGTTTTATTTTGACAAGTTAAAGATACGGTTTTATAAGTTAAAGTTACGTTCTGATAGGTTAAAGTTACATTTTGACAAGTTAAAATTACACTTTCTACAAGTTAAACTTACGTTTTGACAAGATAAAGTGACATTTTGACATTTGAAAGTTACGTTTTGAAGAGTTAAAGTTACATTTTGACAAGGTAAAGTTACATTTTGACAAGTTAAAGTTACGTTTTGAAGAGTTAAAGTTACATTTTGTTACAAGTTGAAGTTACGATTTGACAAGTTAAAGTTATATTTTGACATTTTAAATTTACATTTTGACAAATTAAAGATACGATTTTACAAGTTAAAGTTACGTTTTAACAAGTTAAAGTTACATTTTGACAAGTCATAGTTACGTTTTTTACAAATTACAATTACAATATGACAAGTTAAAGTTACATTTTGACCTTTTAAAGTTTCATATTGAAAAGTTAAAGATACGTTTTTTACAAGTTAAAGTTACATGTTGACATTTTAAAGTTACATTTTAACAAGTTTAAGATACTGTTTTATAATTTTTAAGTTAAAGTTATATTTTGACAAGTTAAAGTTACAAATTTGACAAGTTAAAGTTACACATTTTACAAGGTAACGTTAGGTTTTAACAACTTAAAGTAACGTTTTAACAATTTTAAGTTATGTTCGACAAATTAAAGATATAGTTTGACAAGTTAAAGTTATGTTTTAATCAGATAAAGTTACGTTTTCACAAGGAAAAGATACGTTTTTATAAATTAAAGTTATGTTTTGACAAGTTAAAGTTACACTTTTTACAAGTTATAGTTACGTTTATTACAAATTAAAATTACAATATTACATTTCGACAAAATTAAAGTTACATTTTAGCATTTTAAATTTATATTTCGACAAGTTAAAGATACGTTTCTTACTAGTTAAAGTTACGTTTTAACAAGATAAAGTTACGTTTTGACAAGTTAAAGATATGTGTTTTACTAGATAAAGTTATGTTTTGATAAGTTAAAGTTACATTTTGATAAGTAAAGTCACATTTTGACATGTGAGGTGATATGCAATGAGATTAAATAATATAAAAACATAAAATATTTAACTCACTAAATGGCCCATTTCTAAATACAACCCAAAAGAAAAAAAAATAACAATCTTTTCGGCCAAGGGGCACCTGTGACGCGTCATTGGATGTCTCGGGATAGCCCCAACACGTTCTCAACGTGCAGCCAAACCCGAGGTGCTTCCTCTTGTCTTCTCGTCGTCGGATTACAATTAAACTAATTACAAATTTAAATGTCCTTGCAAATTGAGGCTCACAATTCAAATAAATAAATTTAAAAACCCGGGACGATAATCGAAAATAAAATCCTAGGGCCATATTAAATAAGGATCCATTCACAATTCACAAACACACAAATCACGCATTCATCATGCAACAATTTATCATACAACAACGCCAACACCAACTAGTCAAACAAATTTTAAAACTAGTCATTAAACCTAAATTTTAATGCATTTAATTAGCTCTGATACCATTTGTTGGAATTTATTTAACAATTTAAACAGTTTAATCATATTACACATCCTATGTGGCGGAAAAATATAATTAGAATCAATATATTAAAACAAGTGTTAATATATTCAAATAACCTAACGCATTAAAATTTAATTCGCATTCATTAAACAATTTATTAAATACAAACACTCAACAAATAAATACTAACAACTTACATAAACAAGTTACATATTATTAGTAATTTATTTAACGTTGAGAATGACTTACAATTTGGATAATAAATTATTCGGACATTGCTAGCTTTTGCCTGAATGTCACGTTGCGTCGAGATCACCGAAAGATGTCACAGGAAAGCCCAAAAACACCCTCGTCGGATTCGGGACTCGCCGGAACCCGCGCGCCCAAGTCTTCGCCGGATTGCCTTGCCGGATCTGCGCGCCTAAGCCCTCGCCGGATCAGCTCGCCGGATGCCTCCTCGTCGGATTGCCTCTTCGCCGGATTGCTTTCGCCGGATTGCCTCCTCGCCGGATTTGATCTCTGGGACCCCTCGCTCAATAGAACTCGCCGGGACAAGGAAACACGTCCAAGAATTGACTTCTTGATTTGCTAAAGACTTCAAGAAACACTCAAAACCTTTTAATAAAAATATAATATCAATTCAAACACCATGAGTGGAGAATCAATAATATCACACAAGGAATTTGAGAGATGGAAAAGGTGCGCTTTCAAGAACGATAGGGAATTATCGAAAGAATCAAGAAATCAATTCTTGATCTCTTGATTTAGGGATTCGGCCGAGAGAGTACAAAGGGGGAGGGGGCTCTCCTCTTGGCCGAATTCTTTAGGGTTAGCTTTAATGAATTAGGGTTTCTTAAGCCTATTTATACTCTTATAAATTTGGGCTTAAGCTGGGTCAACCCATGACCCTCTTCATTTGAATTTTCGGCCAACTCTCTCCCTCTTACTCGAGTAAGAGCTTCCAGAATGTTCCCAAATTTATTTGATTTAATTTCAAAAATTAATTTAGAACTCTCAATTTTGTTTAATGACAACTGATTAAAATCATCATAGTTATCAAATAAATACGAAACGAGAAATTATTTATTTTCTTCTCTTATTAAATTAAATCATTCAATCATATTATTATCAACATAATAATATTCTGCGATTAAATAAACAAAATAAATAACCAATTATTTATTAAGCTTTAAGAAAAATAACTTTCCCAATATAAATCGCAATCTATATTAAATTGAGTAAATCAATAATTCCAGTTTTTGTAATCTCTTCCAAGTGTCTATTATTGAGACCTCATGGACCCACATGAACGAAGCTTTAGAATAAAGATCGGACACAAAAGTTCACAAACCTTTTCCGTCTTTTAGTTCTTAATATTGGTCGATTCCACTAAAGGACCAATAGACACTCCTTCATATGCGTATATTTTATGTTTGATGTGATAAAACAATTTCTCACACGATCCACGGTGTACTTTACGATATTACCCTTCATGTGTATCATTAACTAAGAGGAATGTAAAATTACCGTTTTACCCATTGAGTTATTATTTCACTAACTCCTTTGATATTTGTGGATGAGAAAAACATAGAGTGACATGTCTTTACATGTCACATGTTTTAATCAAAGAATTTTCTTATTCGATGAATACCGGGCCAGGTTTATTCATTCACACTCTCATAACAATGCAGAGTGTGATACTAATGCTTATGCATTATGTCAACACGAATTCCATATCTGTGAATGATATAACCCTATATCACAACGTTATGACACCAATTGTCGGGTCAGATGAAACTATTATCTTAGCCATTGCCCATTGACAAATCAAATGTCATAAAGTGCAATATCAATTATACATTCACTTCAGGTTTATGTAAGTACCAAAGTACCCCTCATTTGTAATCCTGAAGTTTCGAGTGATTAAACGGTTTTGTCTCGAGCTTCTAAGTATCACTGGTCTTGTTCAAAATCTTCTTCAAGATATCAAGGATGAATCACAGAGTCAGAACTCCCTATAGCACATGATAAGATATCATGATTCATTCAAACAATCGTTACTAAGACTTGATTGATCTATCAGTCTTTAGATTGCGAACAAATGGTTTAAACAAGTCACAAGGGGTTATCATGTCAAATCTGTATTTAACACCCTTTTCGTTGATGACTGTTTCAGAGCGTAGCAAACATACATAAACACAAACTTTAAAGAAAGAATGCTCATTTAATATTATTAATGATTTCAGCAAAATATTACATAAAATAATGTGTCTAATAATCTCATTTGTGGACACCAATCCCAACAAAAACGTAACTTTAACTTGTTAAAAAATTACTTTAACTTGTAAAAAAATGTAATTTAACTTGTCAAAATGTAACTTTAACTTGTAAAAAAGGTACTTTATTTTGTTAAAACGTAACTTATACGTGTCAAAACGTAAGTTTAACTTGTAAACCACATACTTTAACTTCCAAAAAATATAGTTTAACTTGTAAAACACGTACTTTAACTTCTAAAAAATGCACTTTAACTTGTAAAAAACATAATTTAACTTGTCAAAATGTAACTTTAACTAGTAAAAAACGTACTTTAACTTGTCAAAACGTAACTTTAACTTGTCAAAACGTAAGTTTAACTTTTTAGAAATGTACTTTAACTTTTGAAAAACGTAATTTAACTTGTCACAACGTAACTTTATCGTGTCAAAACGTAACTTTAACATGTTAAAACGTAACTTTAATTTGTAGAAAACGTAATTTAACGTGTAAAAAACATACATTCACTTGTCAAAACGTAACTTTAACATGTCAAAACGTACTTTAACTTGTCAAAATATAATTTTAATGTGTTAAAAGGTAATTTTAAGTTGTTAAAACGTAACTTTAAATTATAGAAAACGTAATTTATCTTCTAAAAAATGTACTTTAACATGTCAAAACGTAACTTTAATTTGTCAAAACGTAACTTTAACTTGTTAAAAACGTACTTTAACTTGTAAAAAATGTAATTAAACTTGTCAAAATGTAACTTTAAGTTGTCAAAACGTAATAATAACTTCTCAAAATGAAACTTTAACTTGTCTAAACGTACCTTTAACTTGTAAAAAACGTACTTTAACTTGTGAAAACCTACTTTAACGTGTCAAAATTTAACTTTAACTTGTCAAAACGTAATTTTATCTTGTAAAAAACGTTCTTTAACTTGTAAAGAATGTAATTTAACTTGTCAAAACGTAACTTTAACTTGTAAAAAATGTACTTTAACTTGTCAAAAAGTAACTTTAACGTGTCAAAACGTAAATTTAATTTGTTAAAACGTGAATTTAATTTGTAGAAAACATAATTTAACTTGTAAAAAACGTACTTTAACTTGTCAAAACGTAACTTTAACTTGGCAAAACGTAAGTTTAACTTGTTAAAAACGTAATTTAACTTGTCACAACGAAAGTTTATCTTGTAAAAAACGTACTTTAACTTGTAAAAAACGTATGTTACCTTGTCAAAACGTAACTCTAACTTGTGAAACATGTACTTTAAGTTGTCAAAATGTAACTTTTACGTGTCGAAACATAACTTAAGCATGTTAAAACGTAACTTTAAGTTGTAGAAAACGTAAGTTTTACTGGTCAAAACATAAGTTTAACTAGTTAAGAACGCACTTTATCTTGTAAAAAACTTAATTTAACTTGTTAAAACAAAATTTTATGTTGTAAAAAACGTACTTTAACTTGTCAGAACATAATTTTAACGTGTTAAAACTTAACTTTAACTTGTAAAAAACGTACTTTAACTTGTCAAATCGTAACTTTAACTTGTAAAAAACGTAATTTAACTTGTCAAAGCTAAGCTTTATCTTGTAAAAAATGTACTTTAACTTGGCAGAACATAATTTTAACGTGTTAAAACTTAACTTAAACTTGTAAAAAACGTATTTTAACTTGTAAAAAATGTAGTTTAACTAATTAAAATGTAACTTTAAGTTGTTAAAACGTAACAATAATTTGTCAAAATGAAACTTTAACTTGTCTAAACATAACTTTAACTTGTAAAAAACGTACTTTATCTTGTAAAAAACTTACTTTAACATGTCAAAATGAAACTCTAACTTGTCAAAACATAACTTTAACTTGTAAAAAATAAAATTTAACTTGTGAAAACATAAGTTTACCTTGTAAAAAACGTATTTTAAGTTGTTTAAAATGTAGTTTAACTTGTCAAAATGTTACTTTACGCCGTCAAAATGTAACATTAACTTGTCAAAACGGAAATTTCTCTTGTCAAAACGTACTTTAACTTGTAAAATACATACATTAACTTGTCAAAATACAACTTTAAGTTGTTAAAAACGTATTTTAACTTGTAAAAACGTAATTTAACTTGTCAAAACGTAACTTTAACTTGTAAAAAATGTACTTTTATTTGTCAAAACGTAACTTTAACGTGTCAAAACGTAACTTTAACTTGTTAAAACTAACTTTCTCTTGTAAAAATTGTAATTTAACTTATAAAAAACGAACTTTAAGGTGTTAAAATGTAACTTTAACATGTCAAAACGTAACTTTAACTTGTTAAAACGTACTTTAACTTGTAAAAAACGTAATTTACATTATCAAAATGTAAGTTTAACTTGTAAAAAACATACTTTAACTTGTCAAAACGTAACTTGAACGTGTCAAAACGTAAGTTTAACTTGTAAAAGACGTACTTTAACTTCTAAAAAACGTACTTTAAATTGTAAAAAACTTACTTCAACGTGTTGAAATGTAACTTTAACTTGTCAAAATGTAATTTTATCTTGTAAAAAACGTCCTTTAACTTGTAAAAACCTTAATTGAACTTGTCAAAACGTAAATTAAACTTATAAAAAAATGTACTTTAACTTGTCAAAACGTAACTTTAACGTGTCAAAACGTAACTTTAACTTGTTAAAACAAAATTTTAATTTGTAGAAAACGTAATTTATCTTGTAAAAAACGTACTTTAACTCATCAAAACGTAACTTTAACTTGTCAAAACGTAAGTTTAAGTTGTTAAAAACGTACTTTAACTTTTAAAAAGCGTCATTTAACTTGTCACAACAAAACTTTATCATGTAAAAAACGTACTTTAACTTGTAAAAAGGGTAATTTAACTTGTCTAAACGTAACTTTAACTTGTAAAAAGCGTACTTAAACTTGTCAAAATGTAATTTTAATGTATCAAAACGTAACTTAATATTGTTAAAACGTAACTTTAACTTGTAGAAACCGTACTTTAACTTGTAAAAAATGTAATTTAACTTGATTAAACGTAACTTTAACTTGTAAAAAACATACTTTAACTTGTTAAAAACTTACTTTAACTTGTCAAAATGTAACTCTAACTTGTCAAAACGTAACTTTAACTTGTTAAAAATGTACTTTAACTTGTAAAAAAATGTAATTTAACTTGTCAAAAATGTGGTTTAACTTGTAAAAAATTTACTTTAACTTGTAAAAAACGTACTTCACCTTGTAAAAAACGTACTTTAAATTTTAAAAAACGTAATTTAACTTGTCACAACAAAACTTTATCTTGTACAAAACTTACTTTAACTTGTAAAAAACGTAATTTAAATTGTAAAAAACGTACTTTAACTTGTCAAAATGTAATTTTAATGTGTCAAAACGTGACTTTAATTTGTTAAAACAAAATTTTAACATGTAGAAAACGTAATTTAACTTGTAAAAAATGTGGTTTAACTTGTAAAAAATGTACTTTAACTTGTAACAAACGTACTTCAACTTCTAAAAACGTACTTTAACTTGTAAAAACCGTACTTTAACTTGTCAAAATGTAACTCTAACTTGTCAAAACGTAACTTTAACTTGTTAATTATGTACTTAAACATATAAAAATATAATTTAACTTGTCAAAAATGTGGTTTAACTTGTAAAAAATTTACTTTAACTTGTAAAAAACGTACTTCAACTAGTAAAAAACGTACTTTAAGTTGAAAAACGTACTTTAACTTGTCAAAACGTAACTTTAACTTGTCAAAACGTAAATTTAACTTGTTAAAAACGTACTTTAACTTTTAAAAAACGTAATTTAACTTGTCACAACGAAACTTTATCTTGTACAAAACTTACTTTAACTTGTAAAAAACGTAATTTAAATTGTAAAAAACGTACTTTAACTTGTCAAAATGTAACTTTAACTTGTCAAAACGTAACTTTAACTTGTAAAAACCCTACTTTAACTTGTCAAAACGTAACTTTAACTTGTCAAAACGTAAGTTTAACTTGTTAAAAACATACTTTAACTTTTAAAAAACGTAATAAAACTTTATCTTGTAAAAAACTTACTTTAACTTTCAAAAAATATAATAAACCTGTTAAAACGTAACTTTAACTTGTAAAAATGTAATTTTAATGTGTCAAAACGTAACTCTAAGTTATTAAAACGAAACTTAAAGTTGTAAAAAAGGAAATTTAACTTGTCAAAACGTAACTTTAACTTGTAAAAAATGTACTTTAACTTGTTAAAATGTAATTTTAATGTGTCAAAATATAACTTTAAGTTGTCAAAACGTAACAATAACTTGTCAAAATGAAACGTTAACTTGATTAAACGTAACTTTAACTTGATTAAACGTAACGTTATTTTGTAGAAAATATACTTTTACTTGTAAAAAACTTACTTTAACTTGTCAAAATGTAACTCTAACTTGTCAAAACGTAACTTTAACTTGTTAAAAATAAACTTTAACTTGTAAAAAATGTAATTTAACTTGTCAAAAATGTGGTATAACTTGTAAAAAATGTACTTTAACTTATAAAAAACGTACTTCAACTTGTAAAAAACGTACTTTAACTTGAAAAGACGTACTTTAACTTGTCAAAACGTAACTTTAACTAGTCAAAACGTAAATTTAACTTGTTAAAAATGTACTTTAACTTTTAAAAAACGTAATATAACTTGTCACAACGAAACTTTAACTTGAAAAAACATACTTTAACTTGTCAAAATGTAATTTTAATGTGTCAAAACGTAACACTAAGTTGTTAAAACGTAACGTAAACTTGTAAAAAACGTAATTTAACTTGTGAAAACGTAACTTTAACTTGTAAAAAACATACTTTAACTTGTTAAAAACTTACTTTAACTTGTCAAAATGTAACTCTAACTTGTCAAAACGTAACTTTAACTTGTTAAAAATGTACTTTAACTTGTAAAAAAATGTAATTTAACTTGTCAAAAATGTGGTTTAACTTGTAAAAAATTTACTTTAACTTGTAAAAAACGTACTTCACCTTGTAAAAAACGTACTTTAAATTTTAAAAAACGTAATTTAACTTGTCACAACAAAACTTTATCTTGTACAAAACTTACTTTAACTTGTAAAAAACGTAATTTAAATTGTAAAAAACGTACTTTAACTTGTCAAAATGTAATTTTAATGTGTCAAAACGTGACTTTAATTTGTTAAAACAAAATTTTAACATGTAGAAAACGTAATTTAACTTGTAAAAAATGTGGTTTAACTTGTAAAAAATGTACTTTAACTTGTAACAAACGTACTTCAACTTCTAAAAACGTACTTTAACTTGTAAAAACCGTACTTTAACTTGTCAAAATGTAACTCTAACTTGTCAAAACGTAATTTGAACTTGTTAATTATGTACTTAAACATATAAAAATATAATTTAACTTGTCAAAAATGTGGTTTAACTTGTAAAAAATTTACTTTAACTTGTAAAAAACGTACTTCAACTAGTAAAAAACGTACTTTAAGTTGAAAAACGTACTTTAACTTGTCAAAACGTAACTTTAACTTGTCAAAACGTAAATTTAACTTGTTAAAAACGTACTTTAACTTTTAAAAAACGTAATTTAACTTGTCACAACGAAACTTTATCTTGTACAAAACTTACTTTAACTTGTAAAAAACGTAATTTAAATTGTAAAAAACGTACTTTAACTTGTCAAAATGTAACTTTAACTTGTCAAAAAGTAACTTTAACTTGTAAAAACCCTACTTTAACTTGTCAAAACGTAACTTTAACTTGTCAAAACGTAAGTTTAACTTGTTAAAAACATACTTTAACTTTTAAAAAACGTAATAAAACTTTATCTTGTAAAAAACTTACTTTAACTTTCAAAAAATATAATAAACCTGTTAAAACGTAACTTTAACTTGTAAAAATGTAATTTTAATGTATCAAAACGTAACTCTAAGTTATTAAAACGAAACTTAAAGTTGTAAAAAAGGAAATTTAACTTGTCAAAACGTAACTTTAACTTGTAAAAAATGTACTTTAACTTGTTAAAATGTAATTTTAATGTGTCAAAATATAACTTTAAGTTGCCAAAACGTAACAATAACTTGTCAATATGAAACGTTAACTTGATTAAACGTAACATTAACTTGATTAAACGTAACGTTAACTTGTAGAAAACATACTTTTACTTGTAAAAAACTTACTTTAACTTGTCAAAATGTAACTCTAACTTGTCAAAACGTAACTTTAACTTGTTAAAAATAAACTTTAACTTGTAAAAAATGTAATTTAACTTGTCAAAAAATTTGGTATAACTTGTAAAAAATGTACTTTAACTTATAAAAAACGTACTTCAACTTGTAAAAAACGTACTTTAACTTGAAAAAACGTACTTTAACTTGTCAAAACGTAACTTTAACTAGTCAAAACGTAAATTTAACTTGTTAAAAATGTACTTTAACTTTTAAAAAACGTAATATAACTTGTCACAACGAAACTTTAACTTGAAAAAACATACTTTAACTTGTCAAAATGTAATTTTAATGTGTCAAAACGTAACACTAAGTTGTTAAAACGTAACGTAAACTTGTAAAAAACGTAATTTAACTTGTGAAAACGTAACTTTAACTTGTAAAAAACATACTTTAACTTATAAAAAACTTACTTTAACTTGTCAAAATGTAACTCTAACTTGTCAAAACGTAACTTTAACTTGTAGAAAATGTGGTTTAACTTGTAAAAAATGTATTTTAATTTGTAAAAAACGTACTTTAACATGTAAAAAACGTACTTTAACAAGTCAAAACGTAACTTTAACTTGTCAAAACGTATATTTAACTTGTTAAAAACGTACTTGAACTTTTAAAAAACATAATTCTACTTGTCAGAACAAAACTTTATCTTGTAAAAACCGTATTTTAACTTTTAAAAAACATAATTAAACTTGGCAAAACGTAACTTGAACTTGTAAAAAACGTACTCTAACTTGTCAAAATGTAATTTTAATGTGTAAAAACGTAACTCAAAATTGTTAAAACTTAACTTAAAAAACGTAATTTAACTTGTCGAAACGTAACTTTAACTTGTAAAAAACGTACTTTAACGTGTCAAAATGTAATTTTAATGTGTCAAAACGTAACTTTAAGTTATTAAAATAACTTTAACTTTTATAAAATGTACTTTAACTTATAAAAACGTATTTCAACTTCTAAAAAACGTAACGTAACTAGAAAAAAATTTATTTTAACGTGTCAAAATGTACTTTAACTTGTAAAAACGTACTTTAACTTGTAAAAAACGCAATTGAACTTCTCAAAACGTACTTTAACTTGGCATGACGTAACTTTAACTTATCAAAACGTAACATTAACTTGTCAAAACGTAACTTTAACTTGTTAAAACGTACTTTAACTTGTAAAAAAAGTACTTTTAACTTCTAAAAAACGTACTTTAACTTGTTGCGACGTAACTATAACTTGTCAAAACGTAACTTTAACTTGTCAAAACGTACTATAACTTTTAAATAACGTAATTTAAGTTGTTGAAACGAAATTTTAACTTGTAAAAAACGTAATTTAAGTTGTCGAAACGAAACTTTAACTTGTAAAAAACGTACTTTAACTTGTCAAAATGTAATTTTAATGTGTCAAAGCGTAACTTTAAGTTGTTAAAACGAAACTTGAACATGTAAAAAGCGTAATTTAACTTGTAAAATATGTGGGTTAACTTGTAAAAAACGTACTTCAACTTGTAAAAAACGTAATTCAACTTTTAAAAAACGTACTTTAACTTGTAAAAAACGTACTTTAACTTGTAAAAACAAAACTTTATCTTGTCAAAAACGTACTTTAACTTGTAAAAAAAGTAATTTAACTTGTCAAAAATGTGGTTTAAGTTGTAAAAAATGTACTTTAACTTGTAAAAAACATACTTCAACTTATAAAAAACGTACATTAACTTGAAAAAACGTACTTTAACATGTCAAAACTTAACTTTAACTTGTCAAACGTAAACTTAACTTGTTAAAAACGTACTTTAACTTTTAAAAAACGTAATGTAACTTGTCACAACGAAACTTAAACTTGAAAAAACGTACTTTAACTTGTAAAAAACGTAATTTAACTTGTAAAAAACGTACTTTAGCTTGTCAAAATGTTAATTTAATGTGTCAAAACGTAACTTTAAGTTGTTAAAATGTAACTTTAACTTGTAGAAAACGTAATTTAACTTGTAAAAAATGTAGTTTAACTTTTAAAAAACATAATTAAACTGTCAAAATGTAACTTTAACTTGTAAAAATGTAATTTTAATGTGTCAAAACGTAACTCTAAGTTGTTAAAACGTAATTTAAACTTGTAAAAAATGTACTTTAACTTGTCAAAATGTAATTTTAATGTGTCAAACTGTAACTTTAAGTTGTCAAAACGTAACTATAACTTGTCAAAATGAAACTTTAACTTGATTAAACGTAAAAATAACTTGTAAAAAACATACTTTTTCTAATAAAAAACTTTCTTTAACTTGTCAAAATGTAACTCTAAGTTGTTAAAACGTAACTTTAACTTGTTAAAAATGTACTTTAACTTGTAAAAAAAGTAATTTAACTTGTCAAAAATGTGGTTTAAGTTGTAAAAAATGTAGTTTCTTGTAAAAAACTTACTTTAACTTATAAAAAACGTACATTAACTTGAAAAAACGTACTTTAAGATGTCAAAACGTAACTTTAACTTGTTAAACGTAAACTTAACTTGTTAAAAACGTACTTTAACTTTTAAAAAACGTAATGTAACTTGTCACAACGAAACTTAAACTTGAAAAAACGTACTTTAACTTGTAAAAAACGTAATTTAACTTGTAAGAAACGTACTTTAACTTGTCAAAATGTTAATTTAATGTGTCAAAACGTAACTTTAAGTTGTTAAAATGTAAATTTAACTTGTAGAAAACGTAATTTAACTTGTAAAAAATGTAGTTTAACTTGTCAAAACGTAACTTTAACTTGTAATAAACGTACTTTAACCTGTCAAAATATAATTTTAATGTGTCAAAAGGTATCTTTAAGTTGTTAAAATGTAACTTTAACTTGTAAAAAATGTAATTTAACTTGTCAAAACGTAACTTTAACTTGTAAAAAACGTACTTTAACTTGTAAAAATGTAATTTTAATGTGTCAAACTGTAACTTTAAGTTGTCATAACGTAACAATAACTTGTCCAAATGAAACTTTAACTTGAGTAAACGTAACTTTAACTTGTAAAAAACATACTTTTACTTGTAAAAAACTTATTTTAACTTGTCAAAATGTAACTCTAAGTTGTCAAAATGTAACTTGAACTTGTTAAAATGTACTTTAACTTGTAAAAAATGTAATTAAACTTGTCCAAAATGTGGTTTAACTTGTAAAAACGTAACTTTAACTTGTTAAAATCGTACTTTAACTTGTAAAAAGCGTAATTTAACTTGTCAAAATGTAATTTTAATGTGTCAAAACATAACTTTAAGTTGTTAAAACGTAACTTTAACTCGTAGAAAATGTAATTTTTTGTAAAAAAATGTCGTTGAACTTGTAAAAAATGTACTTTAACTTGAAACACGTACTTCAACTTGTAAAAAACATACTTTAACTAGTAAAAAACGAACTTTAACGTGTCAAAATATAACTTTAACTTGTTAAAACGTAACTTTATCTTGTAAAAAACGTAATTTAACTTGTCAAAATGAAACTTTAAGCTCTCAAAACCTAACAATAACTTGTCAAAAAAAAAAACTTTAATTTGTTTAAACTAACTTTAACTTGTAAAAAACGTACTTTAACTAGTAAAAAATGTAATTTAAATTCTAAAGAATGTGGTTTAACTTGTAAAAAATGTACTTTAACTTGTAAAAAACGTACTTCAACTTGTAAAAAACGTACTTTAACTTGTCGAAACGTAACTTTGACTTGTCAAAACGTACCTTTAACTTGTAAAAAAACATACATTAACTTGTAAAATACGTACTTTAACTTGTCAAAAATGTGGTTTAACTTGTAAAAGATTTACTTTAACTTGTAGAAAATGTACTTCAACTTGTAAAAAACGTACTTTATCTTGTAACGTAATTTAACTGGTCAAAAAATATATTTAATGTGTTAAATTATAACTACAAGTTGTTAAAACGTAACTTTAAATTTTAGAAAACGTAATTTCTTGTAAAAAAATATGGTTTAACTTGTATAAAATGTACGTTAACCAGTAAAAAACGTACTTCAACTTGTAAAAAACTTACTTTAACTTGTAAACAACGTACTTTAACTTGTCAAAACGTAACTTTATCTTGTAGAAAACGTAATTTCTTGTAAAAAATGTTGTTTAACTTGTCAAAAATGTACTTTAACTTGTCAAAACGTAACTTTAATTTGTCAAAACATAAGTTTAACTTGATAAAAACGTACTTTAACTTTTAAATAACTTAATTTTACTTGTCAAAACGTAACTTTACCTTGTAAAAAAAGTACTTTAACTTGTAAATAACGTACTTTAACCTGTCAAGACGTAACTTTAACTTGTCACAACGTAATTTTAACTTGTAAAAAACATATTTTAACTTGTAAAAAACGTACTTTAACCATTCAAAAATGTGGTTTAACTTGTAAAAAACGTACTTTAACTTGTCAAAACGTAACTTTAAATTGTCAAAACATACTTTAACTTTTAAATATCTTAATTTTATTTGTCACAACGGAACTTTAATTTTTTTAAAAGTAACTTTAACTTGTAAAAAATGTACTTTAACTTTTAAAAAATGTAATTTAACTTGTCAAAAATGTGGTTTAATTTGTAAAAAATGTACTTTAACTTGTGGAAAACGTACTTCAACTTGTAAAAACGTACTTTAACTTAAAAAAACGTACTTTAACTTGTCAAAACGTAACTTTAACTTGTAGAAAACGTAATTTCTTGTAAAAAGTGTCGTTTAACTTGTAAAAAACGTAGTTTAACTTGTAAAAAATATACTTCAACTTGTAAAAAACGTACTTTAACTTCTATAAAACATACTTTAACTTGTCAAAACGTAACTTGAACTTGTCATAGCGTAATTTTAACTTGTCAAAAACATACAGTAACTTGTACAAAACGTACTTTAACCATTCAAAAATGTGGTTTAACTTGTAAAAAATGTACCTTAACTTGTAAAAAACGTACTTCAACTTGTAAAAAACATACTTTAACCTGTAAAAAACGTACTTTAACTTGTCAAAACGTAAGTTTAACTTGTCAAAACGTAAGTTTAACTTGATAAAAACGTACTTTAACTTTAAATAACTTAATTTTACTTGACAAAACGAAACTTTATCTTGTAAAAAAAATTCATTAACTTGTAAAAAACGTAATTAAACTTGCCAAAACGTAACTTTAACTTGTAAAAAACGTACTTTAACTTGTCAAAATATAATTTTAATGTGTCAAAACGTAACTTTAACTTGTAATAAATTTATTTTAACTTGTCAAAACGTAACTTAAACTTGTAAAAACGTACTTTAAGTTGTAAAAAACGTACTTTAACTTGTCAAAAATGTGATTTAACTTGTAAAAATGTGCTTTAACTTGTAAAAAACGTACTTTAATGTGTCAAAATGTAACTTTAACTTGTTAATACGTAACTTTATCTTGTAAAAAACGTTCTTTAACTTTAAAAAAACGTAATTTAACTTGTCAAAATGTAACTTTAAGTTGTCAAAACCTAACAATAATTTATGAAAATGAAACTTTAATTTGTTTAACAGTAACTTTAACTTTTAAAAAACGTACTTTAACTTGTAAAAAAAGTAATATAACTTGTCAAAAATGTGGTTTAACTTGTAAAAAATTTACTTTAACTTGTGTAAAACGTTATTCAACTTGTAAAAAACGTACATTAACTTGAAAAAACGTACTTTAACTTGTCAAAACGTAACTTTAACGTGTCAAAAAGTAAATTTAACTTGTTAAAAACGTTCTTTAACTTTAAAAAAACGTAATTTAACTTGTCACAATGAAACTTTATCTTGTTAAAAACGTACTTTAACTTGTATAAAACGTAATTTAAACTGTCGAAGCATAACTTTAACTTGTAAAAAAATTACTTTAACTTCACAAAATGTAATTTTGATGTGTCAAAACGTAAGTTTCGCTTGTAAAACACGTATTTTAACTTGTCAAAATGTAATTTTAATGTGTCAAAACATAACTTTAACTTGTAGAAAACGTAATTTCTTGTAAAAAATGTCGTTTAACTTGTAAAAAATGTACTTTAGCTTGTAAAAAACGTACTTCAACTTGTAAAATTTGTACTTTTACTTGTAAACAACGTACTTCAACTTGTAAAAAATGTACTTGAACATGGAAAAATGTACTTTAACTTGTTAAAATGTAACTTTAACTTGTCAAAACGTAACTTTAACTTGTTAAAAACGTACTTTAACTTGTAAAAAACGTAATTTAACTTATCAAAATGTACCTTTAGGTTTTCAAAACGTAACAATAACTTGTTAAAACGAAACTTTAACTTGTTTAAACGTAACTTTAACTTGTAAAACACGTACTTTAATATATAAAAACGTAACTTTAACTTCTCAAAACGTCACTTTAACTTATTAAAAATCGACTTTAACTTGTAAAAATGTAACTTTAAGTTGTCAAACGTAACAATAACTTGTCAAAACGAAACTTTAACTTGTAAAAACGTACTTTAACTTCTCAAAACGTCACTTTAACTTATTAAAAATCAACTTTAACTTGTAAAAATGTAACTTTAAGTTGTCAAACGTAACAATAACTTGTCAAAACGAAACTTTAATTGTCTAAACGTAACTTTAACTTGTAAAAACGTACTTTAACTTGTAAAAACTTATTTTAACTTGTCAAAATGTATCTCTTACTTGTCAAAACGTAACTTTAACTTGTTAAAAACATACTTTAACTTGTAAAAAACATAATTTAACTTGGCTAAACATAACTTTAACTTGTTAAAAAAGTATTTTAACTTGTAAAAAACGTAATTTAACTTGTCAAATTGTAACTTTAACTTGTCTAAACGTACCTTTAACTTGTAAAAAAAGTATTTTAACTTGTAAAAAACTTACTTTAACTTGTCAAAATGTAACTCTAACTTGTCAAAACGTAACTTTCACTTGTCAAAAACGTACTTTAAGTTGTAAAAAATGTACTATAACTTGTCAAAAATGTGGTTTAACTTGTAAAAAATGTACTTTAACTTGTAAAAAACATACTTTAACTTGTAAAAAATGTACTTTAACGTGTCAAAATGTAACTTTAACTTGTTAAGACGTAACTTTATCTTGTAAAAAACGTATTTTAACTTGTAAAAAACGTAATTTAACTTGTCATAATGTAACTTTAAATTGTCAAAACCTAACAATAACTTGTCAAAACGAAACTTTAATTTCTATAAACATAATTTTAACTTGTAAAAAACGTACTTTAACTTGTAAAAAATGTAATTTAACTTGTCAAAAATATGGTTTAACTTGTAAAAAATATACTTTAACTTGTAAAAAATGTACTTCAACTTGTAAAAAACGTACTCTAACTTGAAAAAACCTACTTTAACTTGTTAAAACGTAACTTTAACTTGTCAAAACATAAATTTAACTTCTTAAAAACGTATTTTAACTTTAAAAAAGTGTAATTTAACTTGTCACAACGAAACTTTATCTTGTTAAAAACGTACTTGAACTTTTAAAAAATGTATTTCAAGTTGTCGAAACGTAAGTTTAACTTGTAAAAAAAATACATTAACTTGTAAAAAACGTACTTTAACTTGTCAAAAATGTGGTTTAACTTGTAAAAAATGTACTTTAACTTGTAAAAAACGTACTTCAACTTGTAAAAAACATACTTTAATTTATAAAAAGCGTACTTTAACTTTCCAAATCGTACCTTTAACTTGTCAAAACGTAAGTTTAACTTGATAAAAACGTACTTTAACTTTTAAATAAATTAATTTTACTTGTCACAACGAAACTTTATCTTGTAAAAAAAGTACTTTAACATGTAAAAAACTTATTTTAACTTGTCAAAATGTAACTCTTACTTGTCAAAACGTAACTTTAACTTGTGAAAATTGAATTAAACTTGTAAAAAATGTGGTTGAATTTGTAAAAAACGTACTTCAACTTATAAAAAACGTACTTTAATTTGAAAAAACGTACTTTAACTTGTGAAAACGTAACATTAACTTGTCAAAACGTAACTTTAACTTGATAAAAACATACTTTAACTTTTAAATAACTTAATTTTACTTGTCACAACAGAACTTTATCTTGTAAAAAAAGTACTTTAACTTGTAAAAAATATAATTAAACTTGTCAAAACGTAACTTTAACTTGTAAAAAACGTACTTTAACTTGTCAAAATGTAATTTTAATGTGTCAAAACGTAACATTAAGTTGTTAAAACGTAACTTTAACTTGTAAAAAACATAATTTTACTTGTAAAAAATGTACTTTAACTTGAAAAAACGTACTTTAACTTGTCAAAACGTAACTTTAACTTGGCAAAAGGTAAATTTAACTTGTTAAAAACGTACTTGAACTTTTAAAAAACGTAATTTAACTTGTCACAACGAAACTTTAACTTGTTAAAAACGTACTCTAACTTGTAAAAGACGTACTCCAACTTGTAAAAAACATACTTTAACTCGTAAAAAACATACTTTAACGTGTCAAAACGAAACTTTAATTTGTTTAAACGTAACTTTAACTTGTAAAAAACGTACTTTAACTTGTAAAAAATGTAATTTAACTTGTCAAAGATATGGTTTAACTTGTAAAAAACGTACTGTAATTTGGAAAAACGTATTTTAACTTGTCAAAACATAACTTTAACCAGTCAAAACGTAAATTTGACTTGTTAAAAACGTAATTTAACTTGTCACAACGAAACTTTATCTAGTTAAAAACGTACTTTAACTTGTAAAAAACGTAATTTCTTCTTTTAAAACATAACTTTAACTTGTAAAAAAAGTACTTTAATTTCTCAAAATGTAATTTTAATGTGTCAAAACATAACTTTAACTTATAAAAAAACGTACTTTAACTTGTCAAAATGTAATTTTAAAAACTGGTTCCCAGAACCCTTAATAAGGGGTGTGGAATTTTCCCAAAACCCTTAATAACGGTTGTGGGATCTTGAGTTGTGGAATTTCCACAACCCTTAAACTTCCGATGTGGAATGTTCATACTTCCCACACCGAATGTCTATGGGTTGTGGGAAATTCAACAACCAATCAATTATCGGTTGTAAAAAAAATTTATTTTTGAAAATTTCTCGCCGCGGCGACCCTTTACGGCGCCGCGGCCCCAAGTCCCACAACGGTTGTTTGGATCCGTTGTGGGACTTGGGGCCGCGGCGCCGTAAAGGGTTGCCGCGGCCCCGCCTCCCCGCGGCCCTAGCACTGCGTGGGACGTGGCGCCGCGGCGCCATAAAGGATCGCCGCGGCGCCAGTTGAACACAACTGGTGCCGCGGCTTGGTCATTCAGTGCCGCGGTGCAGCTCCCACAACGGATGTTTGAATCCGTTGTGGGACTCGGGGCCGCGGCTCCAAACATATGTCGCCGCGGCGCCATTGTCCAAAGAGTGCATCTCTTCATTATTAATGGATTAAACCCAAAATATCATATAATACCTGCATAATACATGCACAATCAATCTAAAAACATACTATACATCCAAAATCATCATAATCATTCAAAATCATCTAAAAAATATACATTCAATATCACAAAATGTAACTAATCATCACATTCAATAAATGTTTGTACATAGTTAATCCACTCTTTTCTTACTCTCTCTATATCCAAAGGTGTATACGTGTTTTTGTTTTCTAATCTACTTATACCTCCTACAACTATTTCTCGCATATAACATAAAACAAAATATCCACATTCCGTGTTACCGCTTTGTCTTGGCACGGCCATTGAACTTATGTATGTTGATTGTCTGTGGCCAATAGCGCCTTTGTTTTCAAGTTTGAAATTTGAAAACACCCTACAAAACAAATAGTATGAGTATCTTTTATAACAAATATTCAATATGTAAGTAAAAAAAAATTACCTTTTTATCAACAAAACCAAGTCTTGTGGAATTTGTTTATTCAACGGGTCAAAAAACATAGCACAATCTTTCCATAAGTCAAGGACAACAAGCATCCAATGAAAGTTTCGATTGTAGGGTATGAAAACTAGTTGCCCAACTGTGCATCCTCGCACCGCGTTTCCAACCTCTTTGACTCGTGTCGACAAATGGTAATCTTCGTCATTTGTAGACATGTGAGAAGCTAACGCGGCGTTTACAAAGACAAATTTTTTTTTCAACTTTGACATCGATGCGCGTATACAACTACATTCCAAATTATTTAAATAGTTAAAACACTCAATATTCAATCATCAATATTAAAAAAAATCATGAAAGAAACACTTACTCCATGTAAAGCGATATGCTTGACGCCCCAATTTCCGAAAATTGTAAAAATTCGGAAATATCATCAAATCCCAACATAATCGGTATAGCAGAGATTGTTGGACAAACGTTGACTTGAATAACGTTTCCTTGTGCTAACATCATTTTGTTGGCATATTCAGCGAGCAATTTAAACTTGGGATTTATTACCTTGTAACCATTTAAACTTTGAATTAATTATCTTATAACTAAATTGAACAGTCAATACATAATAATGAGTAGGTTAAAATATATTACCTTGTAATTAATTCTCCTATTATCGTCCGGAGTAGGTTGACTCGTAGAATCGAGTTTGTGTGGGCCGCGACTCTCTTTTGCCGTAGTCTCAGTTTCTATTAATCGTCGCGGCCACGAGACAAAACCTCCCATTGCATCTTCTACGGTTAGAGCTTCTTCGGTGGGAATCGGTAATTTGGTTTTTAACCAAAACGCCAGAAACGCTCACACGTACATTTCCTTCCTCTAAACTTGAGAAGTGAATTACGCCCTCGTTCAAATATACTCGCCCATTTGCAACATGGATTGTGTTTCGCTCCACGATATCGTCAATGTAGAGCAAACATTCGACACTTTCATTCGAACACGGTGTCACCGGTGTAGTTGGATTCAATGAGCAACTAGCCCGAACACTAGTTAGTTTTTCCACAATAATCGGATCGACTTTCGGAAGTTTATGTATATCGTCTTGTCCTATGAAAATCACCGATTTAATACCAAAAATAAGCAAAATTTTGAATTAAATAAATAAGCATGAATAAAGATTACCTAAAGAGACGACCTCTTCGACGACTTCTTGAATCTTAGTCTTCTCTTCAATATTAACGCCACTTGCATTAATATTATCTTCAACTCGATCAACACTCGTTTCTCCAACACTTATACCACCACGACCATTAACCGCTTTCAACATTTCATTTTTAAACTCCATCAACTCGAGACACATTTCGAGCCGCATCTTGTTAAGTTCTTCGTTTGGGGTCGGAGGAACAAAATACTTGAAACGCTTGGCAACATGTTTGGATTGACCGCAAACATATTTCTTTGCTCCCATGGCTTCTTGCAAGATACTTTTTCCCGTTTCCGGGATAAAAGTACCTTCAGTTGCTTGTTGAGATAATTTTTGCTACATATTATAATAATTTGTAAATAAAAATATTAAAAATATAACTTACATTATTAAAAATCTTACAATTGATTCTCCCATTAGTCGATTTCTGTCATTCTTGAACTCTTTTCCGTCTATCCCGTCTTTCTTACGCAAGTCAATCCATAATTCTTCTAATGTTGCCCATTGCCTGGTTTCGTCGTGCTATTAATTAACAAGTAATCATATTAATCATATATTAAATGTTAAAACCGAATACAAAATAAATAAATGAAAAAACTCCACCTTTTGTTGATCTAGTTTTCGATATCCATCTCGGCCATATCGAGATTTGTATTCCACTTTAGCGGAATTAGTTTTCCCTTGCTCCGACGTTTGCTTGAAAGTTGCGCTTCGTCTATACTCAACAAATTTCACCCAATCTTCTTCGGTGATACTCGTGTAAAATTTTAAAACACAACTTGGTCTTTTTAACGAGTTTGGTTCATTGATTTTGTCTTTGAGAAGATCGTGATATAACTCGTGACGAAATAGTTTTGCGGCTTCACCTACTCTCATCAGGCAATCGTGCTTATGTTCTATTGGAATCGAAAATCCTTCACATATTTCGTTCCAAATCCTCTCTTTTAATTGATCGTTCTCTTTTAATCTCCAATCACGAGTCGAAAGTGGAACATATTCTCTAGCTAATACGCCAAAGTAACTCAACAACACATCACCTTCCTTACCCTTTGGTTGCCCTTTGGAATCTAACTCTATCGTGATTTTTCTACCAAGACTTCTAATTTTATTAACACGACTCATAAGGGTGTTTCTTCTCTTTCCTTTCTCATCGGGATTTAATGCTAATTGTCGTCTAGGTTTCTTTTTAATATCGTCGCTAGAAGTAGTAGTATTTGTAGTCGACATTGAATCTATAAACACAATTCAAAATACAATTTCAAACACAAAATATATATCAATGCGTCTAAACTAACTATCCATTCCAAACACAAAATATCTATATTAATGCGAACCTAAACCATTCCAAACACAAAATATATCTCAATGTGAATCTAAACTAGTTACCAATTTCAAACCAAAAATAGTAATAAAAAAAACTAACCGTTGAGGGACGAGTGAATTAACCAGGAGAGGGAGACGACAAAATGAAGATGGAGGGCGGAGTGAAGGAGTGAGAGAGGGAGAGCGGAGTGAGAGAGTGAGGAGGGAGGGAGAGGGAGGGAGGAGTGAGAGAGTGAGGAGGGATGAAGGGCGGAGTGAGAGAGTGAGGATGGAAGAAGAGGGAGAGCGGAGTGAGAGAGTGAGGAGGGATTGAGAGGGACGGCGGAGCGAGAGTGAGGGAGTGAGAGTGAGGGAAGGCGGAGTGAGGGAGTGAGGGAGTGAGGAGGGAGGGAGGAAGAAGGAGGGCGGAGTGAGGAGTGAGAGGGTAAGGGAGTGAGAGAGTAACGGAGTAAGGGAATGAAGGGCGGAGAGAGAGAGTGATGTTGGAATAGGTCTAGGGTTAAAGTAAAATTTAACATTAATCAAATTAATGGCGGAATTTAAAAATTTATTTTTCAAGTAAAACAATTTTACTAACCTAGAAAAAGCATATACATGTTATACATTAAAAACATTATTTAATTTACTAGAACACGAACCTTTCTATGAAGCTTGATCTTGAAGCGTCTCGAGAAGGTAGATCCTCTTCCTTGGCTCGCTCGTCACCTTCGCATCTAATCTTGAACTCGAGAAACCTAAGATTTCTATTACATGAGTCAATAGAGGTTTTGGAAGGATTTGTGTGTGGGCACAATTAAACCATATGAACCAACAACAATTCTTGGATCATAAGCTAATTCTCTAGATTGAATGTGAATCTAGGTGCAAAATAAGAAGAGTATTTTGTAGAGAGAGAGAGGGGGAGGATAGGCGACAATAGGGAGAGAAGAAGAAAAATGCTTAACCTTCACATCTCTATGTGAGGCTTTATTTATAGGAGAAGAAAAAAATCTATGAAGGTCAATTATTCATTCATGAATGAATAATGTATTCATGACACAATATTTGATTTTCCCTTCCCCTTTCCCTCATTGTTTGGCCTGCCATGATGTTGCATTAGTGAGGAAATTTGTTTCCTCACTTAGCACATTTGTTTCCTTCTCAAACAAATTCATTTCCTTTTTTATTTTGGGTAATTATCCTTATAAGAAAAAGGAAATAAAACTCTCCTTTTTGATGCTATGTTGGCCAAATTCTACATAGGGTGAGGGAGCATCTAGATGCTTCCTTATTTCTTTTAAGACCATTCTTAAAATACCCGTTGTAGAATTATAATTGCACAAATAACGAAATTAATTTCATAATGCCTCGAATGACTTTTCGGCTTTAGAAAGTAATTTATATTTTAATCAAATGAAAACATTCAAAATCTTATTTTGACATTCACATCATTTTATGTCCTTGTGGACAAAAATACCCTTCAGACATTTTCCGAGAAAAAGTCTAGTTCAACATTTGAACTTATTTTGACTTGATCCTAGTTTAACAATCCTACTCTAACGACCTGTAATAGTGACCTTATGGATCCAAATGAACAAAGATTGAGCTTCTATACTCGGACTCAAAATTTCACAAACCTTTTCTGAGTATTAGCTTAATGTCTATTGACTCCACTAAAGAGTCGACATTGAGAATCTCTCGGTTCAAATGAATTTATTTTCTACTCAAGTTCAACTTAATTATATTGAGCGGATCCATTGAATGTTATCTATGTTTACCGTTCAGTCATATTGTTTCATACAAATAAAGTCGCTACTTAAATTTGGACACTACGCAGTTCATTTATTCACAATCCAAGTAACAAAACATGAGGTGATATACATTGCATCTCAGCAATCTTATACATGAATTCCATATGTATGAGAACTTCACAAAGTTGGTTCATGACATCTTCATAACTTAATATCTCACCAATAGGCCTTGTCTAGATCACGCATTGGACCTAGAATTTGACTTTCTCAAATGAGAGTATTAATGCTATGAAATGACATGTCTCATTTCAGGATTTAGGTAAGCATGATGCGATTCATACGTAGTGACCTTGAGATATAAGATGTTAAATGGTTTGTTCTTCTATTGTCTCCAAATGTGCATTGGTCAATTCAGTATCTTCGAAAGATACACTGGAAGAACTAAAGAGTTCCTAACTCTCTATGCCTCGTAACCAGACATCCTAGATTCTTCCAACAATCATACTTGGATCAATAGTCCGTTGATCTTTAGATTGCGAATATACCGTTTTAGTCAAACCATGAAGAGTTTGTTCACGCAAATCTACATTTGTCTCTTCATACATTGTTAGGTTTGATTAAGGACTATAAGACTATTGAATATCATAAATCTTCAATCAAACTAAAAAGGAATGAATGAACGTTTCAACTTTTATTAATTCAATAAGCAAATTACAAAGATTTATATAATACATCAATATGTAAATAAACAATCTTTCAATAAGGACTTTACAAAGATTTATATATTACATCAATATATAAATAAACTATATTTCAATAAGGACTTTACAAAGATTTATATATTACATCAATATGTAAATAAACAATCTTCTTGTGGGCATATCTGCCAACAAGTGAGTGGCCGGAGTTTTGAGCCGCCGGAGAATAGAAGATTGAGAGAGAATGAGTTTGGATTTTGAGAGATATTGAGTTTTGAGAGAGGAATGAGAGTGAAAATGAAGAATGAAGAAGAAGAAGTCGAAAGTTAGTTTTGGGCAAAATTTGGGCGGGGTTATGAAAAAGTTGAAGTTTTCCCAAAATTTAAACATCCCACAACCCTTCCACTAAGGGTTGTGGGATTCGCGCCGCGGCGACGGCTAGCAGCGCCGCGGCGCCGTCGAACCCAGAAACCAGCGCCGCGGCACTTTAGTTTCGCGCCGTGGCGCGATCCCTTTACCTTTCCCAAGAGGGTTCCACAACCCTTCGAGCGGCGCCGCGGCGATGCATTACGGGGCCGCGGTGCGGTTGACATGAAGTGGTTTAAATGCGTTTTAAATCGTTTTTTGCACTTATCTCTCAAAACTTCAGTCGAAAAAACACTACAAACAACATTTTGACCCATTCTGTGTCATTATCGTTCACAACTCACAACTATATACATCTAATTCTTGTAAGTTCCTCTTTACTTGTTACAAAGTTGAATATTTTTGGATTGTTTATTTCAAATCTGATATTTCATGTTATAATTAGGTTTTTTTTAAGATGGTGAGGCAATGGATGTGGGAGAATAGGTTAAACGAGATATATCAAAATGGTGTAAACGAGTTTTGTGTATTCGTTAAAGATAATGTCGGTGATGTGGAATCAATTCGTTGTCCTTGTGTGAAATGTGGAAATCATAGACATTTTTCTCTTCATATTGTTCGAACTCATTTGTTGGTTTACGGAATAATGACTTCTTACCAAGTATGGTATTATCATGGTGAAGAATTCCGTCCTACGATTAACAATAGAAATGATGATCTTCAAGATGATGACTTTGATGATATGTGCGGGATGATGAATGATTTGGAGAATGATTTTGTGGAACGGCCAGAATTGTTTGAGTCGATGATGAATGATGCGGAGACACCATTGTATGAAGGGTGTACAAGTTATTCGAAGTTGTCATTTTTAGTTACTTTATTTCATTTGAAAGCGTCGGGTGGGTGGACAAACACTAGTTTTACTCTATTGTTGGAAACACTCAAAGAAGCATACCCAAAAGACAATAAAGTTCTGCAAAGTATGTATGAGGCTAAGAAAACTTTGGGCACATTGGGTATGAAGTACGAGAAATTTTATGCGTGCCCAAATAATTGTGTTTTATATAGAAATGAGTATGAAGATCTAGATGAATGTCCGAGGTGCAAAGAGTCAAGATGGATAAAAGGTAAATTGCCACGTGACGGGATCAAAGGAGTTTCAATCAAGGTATACGTACATAATAATTACTAGTTTTACAAATGATTATGTTTTTTCAGGCATTATGGTACATACCACCAATGCCACGGTTCCGACGAATGTTTAATACTGCCAAGCATGCAAAGAACATGGTTTGGCACTCAGAAAAACGTATCGATGAAAGTATGTTACGGCATCCTGCGGATGCTTCACAGTGGAAGTCATTTGATTTGGAGTATAAAGATTTCAGTGTTGAACCTCGGAATTTGCGTCTTGGTTTAGCATCTGATGGCATGAACCCTTTTAGCATGATGAGTAGTAAATATAGTGTCTGGCCGGTTATTCTTGTGAACTACAATCTCCCTCCAAAGTTGTGTATGAAGAGAAAATTCGTGATGTTAACGCTTCTGATTTCAGGACCGAGTCAACCACGAAATGATATTGATGTTTCTTTGGCACCATTGATCGATGATTTGAAGATGTTATGGGAGACAGGGATTGAGGTCAACGATGGTTACCGCGGCGATTCATTCTACTTAAGAGCAATGTTGATGTGGACTATAAACGACTTTCCAGCGTATGTAAATTTGTCAGGATACTCTGTGAAATGCTCGATTGGTTGTCCAGTATGCATGAAAGAAACATCTTCCATTCGTTTGAAGCATGGTAAGAAAACTGTTTTTCTTGGTCATAGAAGATTTTTACCGAGAGATCACTCGTATAGAAGGTTGAAACAGGCATTTGATGGAAATACGGAAGAACGACCCCCTCCTAGAATATTGTCTGGTGAAGATGTCTTCGAAATGGTTAAAAATGTCAATGAAGTGCTCAGAAAAAGGAAGCGGCGTGCTAGTACTAAAGAGTCGTTCCAAGAGAATCCTTGGAAAAAGAAATCGATTTTCTATGACCTTCCGTATTGGAAAACATTATATGTTCGGAATTGTCTGGATGTTATGCATATTGAGAAAAATGTATGCGAATCTTTCATCGGTACGCTACTTGATGATCCAAATAAATCGAAAGACGGAATAAAATCTCGAATGGATCTCAAGGAAATGAATGTAAGAAGCGTTTTGCATGTCAACGAGGAGAGTGGAAAAAAACAAAAATACCACCGGCAAAGTACACTCTATCTCGGGAGGAGAAAAAAAATTGTGTAAGTGGTTTGAATCTATCAAAGTCCCGGATGGTCATTCTTCAAACTGTAAAAGGTTCGTATCTTTAAAAGATCTCAAATTTATTGGAATGAAGACTCACGATTGTCATGTGTTACTACAACAAATGTTACCACTTGCTTTGCGGGGCATTTTGTCAAAAGATGTGAGGTTCGCAATTCCCAAAATATGTGTATTCTTCAATTCGATATGTTCAAAGGTCATTGATCCAACTCGGTTAGAGGCGATGCAATCGGAAGTTGTGAAAACTATGTGCTTGTTGGAAATGATATTCCCACCATCATTTTTTGATATCATGGTTCATCTAATTGTTCACTTGGTTCGTGATGTGAAATTACGTGGACCTGTGTTTTTACGGTGGATGTATCCAATCGAGCGTTACATGAAAGTGTTGAAGAGTTATGTGAAGAACTACAGTCGACCAGAAGGGAGTATCGTTGAAAATTATATAGCTGAGGAGGCTGTTGAGTTTTGCTCTGAATATTTAACTAAAGCATATGAAATTGGATTACCGAAGGACAAATGGTTTGAGTCAAAAGCACTATCTACAGGTACGTCAATTTGAGACATTTTCTATAGATCAAACCTGAGTAATTTAATTCTTGTTTAGTTAATGTAGTAGTATACATATCTATAGGTACATATTCTAGCGTCAACCGGAAAGAATGGGAACAAGCCTCGCTACATGTTCTGCACAACTTTTCTGACGTAACCCCGTTCGTGGATATTCATTTGAATGAGCTGAGAGTTAAAGATCCAAAGAAAGCTAGAAATGAAAAATGGTTGCAAGAAGAGCACAACCGTTTATTTCAGATGGCTTGGAAAACGACTATTTGAAGAGGCGGGTCATTCAACTACATTGAGTAAACTATCATCAGGACCTTCGAGCATGGTTACAAGGTACACTGCTTGGTCTGTTAATGGTTTTACATTTTACACGAAAGAGAGATACGACAAGTATCCGGTTCAAAATAGCGGTGTAACACTATTGGCCGTAGCATTACATGTTTCGTCGGCCAAAGATAAGAATCCCAAAAAGGGTTTCATGAACTATTATGGATACATTGAAGACATATGGGAGCTTGATTATTGCGGATTACGGGTGACATTATTCAAGTGCAAATGGGCTGACAATAATCACTTTAAAGTTGATAATGATGGAGTTACTGTTGTCGACTTCAGGAGGATCGGTTACGAGAATGATTCATTCATGCTCGCTTCACAAGCGAATCAAGTCTTTTATGTTACAGATCCAATCAATCCGGAGTTTTCATTAGTAGTTCATATGAAAGCGCGAAATATTCAAGAAGAAGAAGACGAATATTTGACTAGTATACCGCCATTCACATCCGGATTACCACCGATCGATAAAGAGATGGATGACTTCGACGATGATGATGTTTCTCATTTACTTCGAACTGACATAGCTCCAAATTTTGTTTGATTGAGTTGTATTTATAACTTTATATTGATTTGAATTTGAGTAAAACAAAGTTTTTAATAGGTTTTCACAAAGTTTTACTATAAATTTAACACGGCGCCGCGGCCCTATACCCCATAGCCGCGGCGCCAGGTCCCACAACGGATGTATATCCGTTGTGGGAACAACGGCGCCGCGGCCCCGATAGGTGTTCCCGTGGCGCAAACGACTTACAGAGTCATTACAGACTTTGTAAGTCGTTGGCGCCGATGACTTACAGAGTCTATAATAACTCTGTAAGTCGTTGGCGCCACGGCGACACTTACCAGGGCCGCGGCGCCGCTGACTTACAGAGTCTATAATGACTCTGTAAGTCGATGGAGCCGCGGCGATGCCTATCGGGGCCGCGGCACTGTGCTCCCAAATACTAAATCTTAAAATCCTAACTATCGTAATTCAAACAAACAAACAATATTTTAAAAAAACATCAATAAAACAAACATATTAAATCTTAAACAAAGAAATAAACATAATTTAAACAAAGAAACAAACATACTTCAAACTAATAATTCAAACTAAGAGTCTTTAAAATAAATAAAAAAGCATTTATTAGTTGTTGTTGTTGTTGTCGCGTCGTGGTGGTGGTCCTGGAGGACGTGGGAATTCGGACGGCCATTCTGGGGCTGAATGTGGTAAATACTCGTAATGGGGGTACGTAGGAAACCGCCACGCTATCTGGTTGTTTATGTCCAACCGACTGATGACATCGTTGAACGCCTCGTATGACATGGCGTTGTACTCCCCTTGCTGTTGTTGGTAATGTTGAAAATTTTGATTCTCGGCGACGAGGTAGTGGTTGGTGTGAGCAATATACTCTAACATCGGATCTCGCACCGGAGGTGCGGGTAGCTCAAGTACCGTCGCTCTACGCGGTCGTGCCGGTGGTGCCTCCTCCTCCTCTTCAGCTGCCTCGTCCTCATCCGCCGCCGCCTCCTCTTCTCGAATCTTGTACCGATCAATGATTGACTTCGTGATTGGCCCCATTGGACCTTTGATCGTGTCCTGCCTCCCAATTCTCACGCCCGCTCTCATGCAAAGGCCAGTGATGATCGACAAATACGGTAGACCGGTCTTCTTAGCCTTGTAATCAACACTCCTCATCCGACTCGAGATGAATCGACCAATGTTTATCTTGAGCCCCTTCACGATGCAGTACAAAATTTGTATGCGACCCTCGTTGAGGCTGGAAAAATGCGTGATCGGGAATATGCGAGCGCACACAAAGTAAACCCATACTTTGGCAATTCTACAAAAACAAATTCAAACAATCATATTTCAATTCATTTCAAATTATAAAAAAAAATCGTTAAATAATTACGTACTTTGTGAGTTGATCACGATGCAAGACTTCTCTTCCCTTCTCCGTCGTCCAACCTTGGTTCGGGAGGCACAATAAACTCGCCATCTCTGCCTTATCCGCATGACGTACATATTGAATGTATTCCTCCGTCTCGAAAGGAATGTTAGGAGTTTGAAGATAAGCGTTGATTGCCTCGGTACTCATGTTTACCTTCACTTCGCGAACCGTGACGATGTTATTAACTGCATCCGGTAGGTTCGCGTAAAATTCCTTCACGATGGTGATATTGCCATCGCACGAGGGAGGATTGCAAAATTCTCCCCAACCATAGGCGTCGATGAAGTTGTGGATTTGTTGGCCAATGTCGAATCCATCCCGGGGGACACTAAATCCCCTCTCCTGAATTACGGAGCGCTTAAGTAGAAACTCGTAGCGATCCTCGGCTTGTTGAGACGTGAATATCACCGACTCGTAATGTTCTTCTTCTTCTTTTTCCGACGATGAAGAAGACTCCACAACTTTTCGGGAACGCTTTGAAGTTGTGACCTTAGCTTTGCCCTTGGCGGCACGAGTAAATTTCGGAGGCATTTTGACCTAATATAAACTTAAACATAAACATAAACAGAAACACAATAAAACTTATTTCAACATAAACGCAAACTATTAACCTACAATTTCAACATTAACAAAAACATAATTTCCACATAATCTACAATTTCAACATAAACGTAAACACAAACAAAATTTTAACATTTACAATTTCAACATAAAAACATAAACACAATTTCAACAATATTTTCAACATAAACATAAACACAATTTCAACATTTTCAACAATTTCAACATAAACATAAACGCAATTTCAACATAAACATAATTTTAGATTCAATTCACATTAACAACAAATTCGGATTCAATTCACAAACATCTAAACCTAAACTCAAACAAATCTACAAATCTAAACCAAAACAAATCTACAAATCTAAACATAAACGAATCTACAAATCTAAACTTAAACAAATCTAACAATTATCTAAACCTAAAATAATTAAAAATCATCAAAACCTAAACATGGAAGAGGGACGAATTTACCTTGGAAATATAGAAGAGGGAGTGAGACCGGCGGCGAGGTGAAGGCGCGGGAGAAAGGCGGCGAGGTGAAGGTGCGGGAGACGGCGGCGACGTGAAGGCGCGGGAGGGAAGGGCGACGTGAAGGCGCGGGAGAGAGGCGGCGAGGTGAAGGCGCAGGAGGGAGGGGCGACGTCAAGGTGCGGGAGGGAGGGGCGACGTCAAGAAGAGGGAGTAGGGGAGTCAAGGGGAAGGAGGGGAGAAGAGGAATCGGGACAGACTCGGCCGAAATGACTTTTGGGAAAGAAATGGATTTTGGGTAAAGTGAAAAAACCCTAAAAATTTGAATTTATACACTAATTTCGTCGCCGGCGCCGCGGCCCCACCAAGCGTAACTTTAACTTGTCTAAACGTAACCTTAACTTGTAAAACACGTACTTGAATATGTCAAAACGTAACTTTAACTTATTAAAAACGTACTTTAACTTGTAAAAATGTAACTTTGAGTTGTCAAAACGCAACAATAACTTGTCAAAACGAAACTTTAACTTGTCTAAACTTAACATTAACTTGTAAAAACGTACTTTATCTTGTAAAAAACTTATTTTAACTTGTCAAAATGTATCTCTTACTTGTCAAAACGTAACTTTAACTTGTTAAAAACGTACTTTAACTTTAAAAGAACATAATTTAACTTGGCTAAACATAACTTTAACTTGTTAAAAACGTATTTTAACTTGTCAAATGTAATTTTAACATGTCAAAACGAAACTTTAAGTTGTTAAAACGTAAATTTAACTTGTAGAAAACGTAATTCTCCTTGTAAACAACGTACTTTAACATGTTAAACGCAACTTTAACTTGTAAAAGACGTACTTTAACTTGTAAAACGCGTACTTTAACTTGTCATAACGTAATTTTAACTTGTCATAACGTAATTTTAACTTGTAAATACATACATTAACTTGTAAAAAAAGTACTTTAACTTGTCGAAAATGTGGTTTAACTTGTAAAAAATTTACTTTAACTTCTAAAAAATGTACTTAAACTTGTAAAAAACATACTTTAATTTGTAAAAAACGTACTTTAACTTGTCAAAACGTAACTTTAACTTGTCAAAACGTAACTTTAACTTGATAAAAACGTACTTTAACTTTTAAATAACTTAATTTTACTTGTCACAACAAAACTTTATCTTGTAAAAAAAGTACTTTAATTGTAAAAAACATAATTAAACTTGTCAAAACGTAACTTTACCTTGTAAAAACGTACTCTAACTTGTCGAAATGTAATTTAATGTGTCAAAACGTAACATTAAGTTGTTAAAACGTAACTTTAACTTGTAAAAAACATAATTTAACTTGTAAAAAACGTACTTTAACTTGAAAAAACGTACTTTAACTTGTCAAAACGAAACTTTAACTTGTCAAAAGGTAAATTTAACTTGTTAAAAACATACTTTAACTTTTATAAAACGTAATTTAACTTGTCACAACAAAACTTTAACTTGTTAAAAACGTACTTTAACTTGTAAAAGACGTACTTCAACTTGTAAAAAACATACTTTAACTCGTAAAAAAACGTACTTTAACGTGTTAAAACGAAACTTTAATTTGTTTAAACGTAACTTTAACTTGTAGAAAACGTATTTTAATTTGTAAAAAATGTAATTTAACTTGTCAAAAACTAGTAAAAAATGTACTTTAACTTGTAAAAAAAGTACTTCAACTTGTAAAAAACGTACTGTAATTTGAAAAAACGTACTTTAACTTATCAAAACGTAACTTTAACTTGTCAAAACGTAAATTTGACTTGTTAAAAACGTAATTTAACTTGTCACAAAGAAACTTTATCTCGTTAAAAACGTACTTTAACTTGTAAAAAACGTAATTTAAACGGTCGAAAAATAACTTTAACTTGTAAAAAAAGTACTTTAATTTCTCAAAATGTAATTTTAATGTGTCAAAACGTAACTTTAACTTGTAAAAAACGTATTTTAACTTGTCAAAATGTAATTTTAATGTGTCAAAATATAACTTGAAGTTGTTAAAATGTAACTTTAACTTGTAAAAAACGTAATTTCTTGTAAAAAAAATCGTTTAACTTGTAAAAAATGTACTTTAAGTTGTCAAAAATGTGGTTTAACTTGTTAAAAACGTACTTTAACTTGTAAAAAACGTACTTCAACTTGTAAAAAACGTACTTTAACTTGTATAAAACGTAATTTAACTTGTCAAAGCGCAACTTTAACTTGTCAAAACGTAAGTTTAACATGATAAAAACGTAATTTAACTTTTAAATAACATAATTTTACTTGTCACAACGAAACTTTATCTTGTAAAAAATGTATTTTAACTTGTCAAAATGTAATTTTAATGTCTCAAAATGTAACTTTAAGCTGTTAAAATGTAACTTTAACTTGTAAAAAATTTACTTTAACTTGTAAGAGACGTACTTTAACTTGTAAAAAATAAGGTTTAACTTGTAAAAAATGTACTTTAACTTCTCAAAACGTAACTTTAACTTGTAAAAACGAAAGTTTAACTTGTTAAAACGTACTTTAACTTTTTAATAACTTAATTTTACTTGTCACAACAAATTAAGTTAAATTATGTTTCGTTGTGACAAGTAAAATTAAGTTATTTAATAGTTAAAGTACGTTTTTAACAAGTTAAACTTACGTTTTGACAAGTTAAAGTTACGTTTTGACAAGCTAAAGTACGTTTTTTAATAGTTAAAGTACGTTTTTTACAAGTTGAAGTACGTTTTTTACAAGTTAAATTACATTTTGACAAGTTAAAGTACATTTTTTACAAATTAAAGTATGTTGTTTACAAGTTGAAGAACTTTTTTACAACTTAAAGTACATTTTTTACAAGTTAAACTACATTTTTTAATAGTTAAAGTACGTCTTTAACAAATTAAGTATGTTTCTTTACAAGTTGAAGTACGTTTCTTACAAGTTAAAATACATTTTTTCCAAGTTAATGTTTCATTTTAACAACTTAAAATTACGTTTTGACACATTAAAATTACATTTGACAAGTTAAAGTACGTTTTTTACAAGTTAAAGTTACGTTTTTACAAGTTGAGGTACATTTTTTAATAGTTAAAGTACGTTTTTTACAAGTTGAAGTACGTCTTTGACAAGTTAAAGTACGTTTTTTACAAGTTAATGTATGTTTTTTACAAGTTAAAATTACGTTTTGACAAGTTAAAGTTACGTTTTGACACATTAAAATACGTTTTTTACAAGTTAAACTACGTTTTTTAGAAGTTGACGTATGTTTTTACGAGAAAAAGTACATTTTTTACAAGAAATTACGTTTTCTACAACTTGAAGTTACGTTTTAACATATTAAAGTTACGTTTTGACACATTAAAATTTAATTTTGACAAGTTAAAGTACGTTTTTTACATGTTAAAGTTACGTTTTGACAAGTTAAATTATGTTATTTACAAGTTAAAGTACGTTTTTTACAAGATAAAGTTTCGTTGTGACAAGTTAATTTACGTTTTTAAAAAATTAAAGTACATTTTTAACAAGTTAAATTTACGTTTTTCAAATTCAAGTACGTTTTTTCAATTGAAAGTACGTTTTTTACAAGTTGAAGTACGTTTTTTACAAGTTGAACCACATTTTTTACAAGTTAAAATACATTTTAAACAAGTTAAAGTTACGTTTTGACAAGTTAGAGTTAAAGTTTGACGTGTTAAAGTAAGTTTTTTATACGTTAAAGTACGTTCTTACAAGTTAAAGTTACATTTAGACAAGTTAAAGTTTCGTTTTGACCAGTTATTGTTACGTTTGGACAACTTAAAGTTACATTTTTAAAAGTTAAATTACGTTTTTATAAGTTAAAGTATGTTTTTAACAAGTTAAAGTTACGTTTTGACAAGTTAAAGTTACGTTTTAACACATTAAAGTACGTGTTTTACAAGTTAAAGTTACGTTTACACAAGTTAAAGTTTCGGTTTGACAAGTTATTGTTACATTTTGACAACGTAAAGTTACATTTTGACAAGTTGAATTACGTTTTTTACAATTTAAAGTACGTTTTTAACAAGTTAAAGTTACGTTTCGATAAGTTAAATTACGTTTTTTACAAGTTAAAGTACGCTTTTTACAAGTTAAAGTTACGTTTTGACAAGTTTAATTACGTTTTTTACAAGTTAAAGTACTTTTTTTTCAAGATAAAGTATCGTTTTGACATGTAAAATTAAGTTATTTAAAAGTTAAAGTACGTTTTTAACAAGTTTAACTTACGTTTTGACAAGTTAAAGTTACTTTTTGACAAGTTAAAGTACATTTTTACAAGTTAAAGTACGTTTTTTACAAGTTAAAGTACGTTTTTAACAAGTTAAAGTTACGTTTTGACAAGTTAAAGTACGTGTTTTACAAGTTAAAGTACGTTTTTTACAAGTTAAAGTACGTTTTTAACAAGTTAAAGTTACGTTTTAACAAGTTAAAGTTACGTTTTAACAAGTTAAAGTTACGTTTTAACAAGTTAAAGTTACATTTTGACATGTTAAAATACGTTTTTTACAAGTTAAATTAAGTTTTTCACAAGTTGAAGTACATTTTTTACATCTTAAAGTAAGTGTTTTACAAGTTGAAGTACGTTTCTTACAAGTTACATTTTTTACAAGTTGAAGTTACGTTTTAACAACTTAAAGTTACGTTTTGACACATTATAATTACATTTTGACAAGTTAAAGTGTGTTTTTTACATGTTAAACTTACGTTTTGACAAATTTAATTACGTTTTTTAAAAGTCACAATACTTTTTTTACAAGATAAACTTTTGTTGCGACAAGTAAAATTAAGTTTTGTAAAAGTTAAATGACATTTTATCAAGTTAAACTTACGTTTTGACAAGTTAAAATTGCATTTTGAAAGTTAAATTACGTTTTATACAAGTTAAACCACATTTTTGACTAGTTAAAGTACGTATTTTAAAAGTTAATGTATGTTTTTTACAAGTTAAAGTTACGTTTTGACAACTTAAATTTACGTTTTGACAAGTTAAAGTACGTTTTTTACAAGTTAAAGTACGTTTTTTACAAGTTGAAGTACGTTTTTTATAAGTTAAAGTAGATTTTTTACAAGTTAAACCACAATTTCTACAAGTTAACTTACGTTTTCTACTAGTTAAAGTTACGTTTTAACAACTTAAAGTTATGTTTTAACCCATTAAAATTACATTTTGAGAAGTTAAAGTACGTTTTTTACAAGTTAAAGTTACGTTTCGACAAGTTAAATTACGCATTTTACAAGTTAAAGTACGTTTTTAACAAGATAAAGTTTCGTTGTGACACGTTAAATTAAGTTTTTTAAAAGTTTTGTTTAGAGGTACGTTTAGACAAGTTAAAGTTTTATTTTGTCAAGTTATTATTACGTTTTGATAACTTAAAGTTACATTTTTACAAGTTATTGTTACGTTTTGACAACTTAAAGTTACATTTTGACAAGTTAAATTAAAAGTACGTTTGGACAAGTTAGAGCTTTATTTTGAAAACTTAAAGTTATATTTTGACAAGTTAAAGTTACGTTTTGACAAGTTAAAGTACGTGTTTTACAAGTTGAAGTACATTTTTACAAGTTAAAGTACGTTTTTAACAAGTTATAGTTATGTTTTGACAAGTTAAAGTTAAGTTTAACATGTTGAATTACGTTCTCTACAGGTTAAATTTACGTTTTAACAATTTAAAGTTACGTTTTGACACGTTAAAGTTACATTTGACAAGTTAAAGTATGTTTTTAACAAGTAAGAGTTACGTTTTGACAAGTTACAATAAGTTTTTTTACAAGTTAAAGTACGTTTTTACAAGTGAAAGTTAAGTTAAAGTTTCATTTTGAGAAGTTATTGTTACGTTTTGACAACTTAATGTTACATTTTGACAAGTTAAATTACGTTTTTTCCAAGTTAAAGTACTTTTTTAACAACTTAAAGTTACGTTTTGACAAGTTAAAGTTACGTTTTGACATGTTAAAGTATGTTTTTTACATGTTAAAGTACGTTTTTTATAAGTTGAAGTACTTTTTTAACAAGTTAAAGTAGATTTTATACAAGTTAAACCACATTTTTTACAAGTTTAATTACATTTTCTACAATTTCAACTTACGTTTTAACGACTTAAAGTTACGTTTTGACACATTTAAATTACATTTCGAGAAGTTAAAGTACGTTTTTTACAAGTTAAAGTTACGTTTCGACAAGTTAAATTACGGTTTTTTACAAGTTAAAGTACGTTTTTAACCAGATAAAATTTCGTTGTGACAAGTTAAATTACGTTTTTTAAAAGTTAAAATACTTTTTTAACAAGTTAAATTTACGTTTTGAAAAGTTAAAGTTACGTATTGAGAGGTTAAAGTACGTTTTTTCAAGTTAAAGTATGGTTTTTACAAGTTGAAGTACGTTTCTTACAAGTTAAAGTAATTTTTTTAAAAGTTAAACAACATTTTGACAAGTTAAATTACTTTTTTTACAAGTTAAAGTACGTTTTAAACAAGTTAAAGTTACGTTTTGACAAGTTAGAGTTACATTTTGACAAGTTAAAGTAAGTTTTTTATAAGTTAAAGTACGTTCTTACAAGTTAAAGTTATGTTTAGACAAGTTAAAGTTTCGTTTAGACAAATTGTTGTTACGTTTGGACAACTTAAAGTTTTTTGACAAGTTAAATTAGGTCTTTTACAAGTTAAAGTACGTTTTTAACGAGTTAAAGTTACGTTTTGACATATTAAAGTACGTGTTTTATAAGTTAAAGTTACGTTTAGACAAGTTAAAATTTTGTTTTGACAAGTTATTATTACATTTTGACAACCTAAAGATACATTATGACAAGTTAAATTACGTTTTTTACAAGTTAAAGTACGTTTTTAACAAGTTAAAGTTACGTTTTGACAAGTTAAATTACGTTTTTTACAAGTTAAAGAACGTTTTTTACAAGTTAAAGTTACGTTTTGACAAGTTTAATTACGTTATTTACAAGTTAAAGTACTTTTTTTACAAGATAAGGTTTCGTTGTGACAAGTTAGATTTACGTTTTAACAATTTAAAGCTACGTTTTGACACGTTAAAGTTACATTTGACAAGTTAAAGTACGTTTTTAACAAGTTAAAGTTATGTTTAGACAAGTTAAATTATGTTTTCTACAAGTTATAGTTGTGTTTTAAGAAGTTAAAATTACGTTTTCACAAGTTAGAGTTACGTTTTGACAAGTTAAAGTTTTGTTTTGAGAAGTTATTGTTACGTTTTGACAACTTAAAGTTACATTTTGATAAGTTAATGTACGTTTTTTTATAAGTTAAAGTAGATTTTTTCCAAGTTAAACCACTTTTTTTACAAGTTAAATTACGTTTTTTACAAGTTCAGGTTACGTTTTAACAACATAAAGTTACGTTTTGACACAATAAAATTACATTTTAAGAAATTAAAGTACGTTTTTTACAAGTTAAAGTTGTTGACAGATATGCCCACAAGAAGGTTGTTTATTTACATATTGATGTAATATATAAATATTTGTAAAGCCCTTATTGAAAGATTGTTTATTTACATACTGATGTAATATATAAATCTTTGTAATTTGCTGATTGAATTAATAAAAGTTGAAACGTTCATTCATTCCTTTTTAGTTTGATTGAAGATTTATGATATTCAATAGTCTTATAGTCCTTAATCAAACCTAACAATGTATGAAGAGACAAATGTAGATTTGCGTGAACAAACTCTTCATGGTTTGACTAAAACGGTATATTCGCAATCTAAAGATCAACGGACTATTGATCCAAGTATGATTGTTGGAAGAATCTAGGATGTCTGGTTACGAGGCATAGAGAGTTAGGAACTCTTTAGTTCTTCAAGTGTATCTTTCGAAGATACTGAATTGACCAATGCACATTTGGAGACAATAGAAGAACAAACCATTTAACATCTTATATCTCAAGGTCACTACGTATGAATCGCATCATGCTTACCTAAATCCTGAAATGAGACATGTCATTTCATAGCATTAATACTCTCATTTGAGAAAGTCAAATTCTAGGTCCAATGCGTGATCTAGACAAGGCCTATTGGTGAGATATTAAGTTATGAAGATGTCATGAACCAACTTTGTGAAGTTCTCATACATATGGAATTCATGTATAAGATTGCTGAGATGCAATGTATATCACCTCATGTTTTGTTACTTGGATTGTGAATAAATGAACTGCGTAGTGTCCAAATTTAAGTAGCGACTTTATTTGTATGAAACAATATGACTGAACGGTAAACATAGATAACATTCAATGGATCCGCTCAATATAATTAAGTTGAACTTGAGTAGAAAATAAATTCATTTGAACCGAGAGATTCTCAATGTCGACTCTTTAGTGGAGTCAGTAGACATTAAGCTAATACTCAGAAAAGGTTTGTGAAATTTTGAGTCCGAGTATAGAAGCTCAATCTTTGTTCATTTGGATCCATAAGGTCACTATTACAGGTCGTTAGAGTAGGATTGTTAAACTAGGATCAAGTCAAAATAAGTTCAAATGTTGAACTAGACTTTTTCTCGGAAAATGTCTGAAGGGTATTTTTGTCCACAAGGACATAAAATGATGTGAATGTCAAAATAAGATTTTGAATGTTTTCATTTGATTAAAATATAAATTACTTTCTAAAGCCGAAAAGTCGTTCGAGGCATTATGAAATTAATTTCGTTATTTGTGCAATTATAATTCTACAACGGGTATTTTAAGAATGGTCTTAAAAGAAATAAGGAAGCATCTAGATGCTCCCTCACCCTATGTAGAATTTGGCCAACATAGCATCAAAGAGGAGAGTTTTATTTCCTTTTTCTTATAAGGATAATTACCCAAAATAAAAAAGGAAATGAATTTGTTTGAGAAGGAAACAAATGTGCTAAGTGAGGAAACAAATTTCCTCACTAATGCAACATCATGGCAGGCCAAACAATGAGGGAAAGGGGAAGGGAAAATCAAATATTGTGTCATGAATACATTATTCATTCATGAATGAATAATTGACCTTCATAGATTTTTTTCTTCTCCTATAAATAAAGCCTCACATAGAGATGTGAAGGTTAAGCATTTTTCTTCTTCTCTCCCTATTGTCGCCTATCCTCCCCCTCTCTCTCTCTACAAAATACTCTTCTTATTTTGCACCTAGATTCACATTCAATCTAGAGAATTAGCTTATGATCCAAGAATTGTTGTTGGTTCATATGGTTTAATTGTGCCCACACACAAATCCTTCCAAAACCTCTATTGACTCATGTAATAGAAATCTTAGGTTTCTCGAGTTCAAGATTAGATGCAAAGGTGACGAGCGAGCCAAGGAAGAGGATCTACCTTCTCGAGACGCTTCAAGATCAAGCTTCATAGAAAGGTTCGTGTTCTAGTAAATTAAATAATGTTTTTAATGTATAACATGTATATGCTTTTTCTAGGTTAGTAAAATTGTTTTACTTGAAAAATAAATTTTTAAATTCCGCCATTAATTTGATTAATGTTAAATTCTACTTTAACCCTATACCTATTCCAGAGAAGTTACCTTTCGACAAATTAAATTACTTTTTTTACAAGTTAAAGTACGTTTTTAACAAGATAAAGTTTCGTTGTGACAAGTTAAATTACATTTTTTAAAAAGTTAAAAGTACTTTTTTAACTAGTTAAATTTACGTTTTGAAAAGTTAAAGTTACATTTTGACAAGTTAAAGTAGGTGTTTTCAAGTTAAAGTACGGTTTTTACAAGTTGAAGTACGTTTTTTACAAGTTAAATTACATTTTTTACAATTTAAACCTCATTTTTGACAAGTTAAATTAAATTTTTGACAAGTTAAAGTTACGTTTAAACAAATTAAAGTTTCGTTTTGACAAGTTATTGTTAGGTTTTGAGAACTTAAAGTTACATTTTCACAAGTTAAATTACGTTTTTAACAAGATAAAGTTACGTTTTAACAAGTTAAAGTTACGTTTAACATATTAAAGTACGTTTTTTACAAGGAGAATTACGTTTTCTACAATTTAAATTTACGTTTTGACAAGTTAAAGTACGTTTTTTACAAGTTAAAATATGTTTTTTATAAGTTGAAGTCGTTTTTGACTAGTTAAAGTACATTTTTTACAAATTAAACGACATTTTTGAAAAGTTAAAGTACGTTTTTTACAACTTAAAGTACGTTTTTTACAAGTTAAAGTCGCGTTTTGACAAGTTAGAGTTACATTTTGACGAGTTAAAGTAAGTTTTTTACAAGTTAAAGTAAGTTTTTTACAAGTTAAAGGTACGTTTAGACAAGCTAAAGTTTTATTTTGACAAGTTATTGTTACGTTTTGACAACTTAAAATTACATTTTGACAAGTTAAAATACGTTTTTTACAAGTTAAAGTACGTTTTTTACAAGGAGAATGACGTTTTCTACAATTTAAATTTACGTTTTAACAACTTAAAGTTACATTTGACAAATTAAAGTACGTTTTTAACAAGTTAAAGTTACGTTTTGACAAGTTAAAATAAGTTTTTTACAAGTTAAAGTTACTTTTAGACAAGTTTAAGTTTCGTTTTGACAAGTTATTGTTATGTTTTGACAACTTAAAATTAAATTTTGACATGTTAAATTACGTTTTTTACAAGTTAAAGTACGTTTTTAACAACTTAAAGTTACGTTTTGACAAATTAAAGTTACGTTTTGACATATTAAAGTACGTGTTTTACAAGTTAAAGTTACGTTTAGACAAGTTAAAGTTTCGTTTTGACAAGTTATTGTTACGTTTTGGCAACCTAAAGGTATATTTTGACAAGTTAAATTACGTTTTTTACAAGTTAAAGTACGTTTTTAACATGTTAAAATTACGTGTTGACAAGTTAAACTTACATTTTGACACGTTAAAGTAAGTTTTTTACAAGTTAAACTATGTTTTTTTCATGTTGAAGTACGTTTTTTACAAGTTAAATTACTTTTTTGACAAGTTAAAGTTACGTTTTGACACATTCAAATTACATTTTGACAAGTTAAAGTACGTTTTTTACAAGTTAAAGTTATGTTTTGACAAGTTAAAATACATTTTTTACAAGTTAAAGTTACGTTTTAACAAGTTAAAGTTACGTTTTGACTCATTAAAATTACAATTTGACAAGTTAAAGTACTTTTTTTACAAGTTAAAGTTACGTTTTAAAAAGTTTAGTTACGTTTTAAAAAGTTTAGTTACGTTTGTTACAAGTTAAAGTACTTTTTTAACCAGATAAAGTTTCGTTGTGACAAGTAAAATCAAGTTATTTAAAAGTTAAAGTACATTTTTATCAAGTTAAACATACGTTTTGACACGTTAAAGTTACGTTTTGACAAGTTAAAGTTACGTTTTGACATATTAAAGTAAGTGTTTTACAAGTTAAAGTTACGTTTAGACAAGTTAAAGTTTCGTTTTGACAAGTTATTGTTACGTTTTGGCAACCTAAAGGTATATTTTGACAAGTTAAATTACGTTTTTTACAAGTTAAAGTACGTTTTTAACAAGTTAAAATTACGTGTTGACAAGTTAAACTTACATTTTGACACGTTAACGTAAGTTTTTTACAAGTTAAAGTATGTTTTTTTCATGTTGAAGTACGTTTTTTACAAGTTAAATTACTTTTTTGACAAGTTAAAGTTACGTTTTGACACATTCAAATTACATTTTGACAAGTTAAAGTACGTTTTTTACAAGTTAAAGTTATGTTTTGACAAATTAAAATACATTTTTTACAAGTTAAAGTTACGTTTTAACAACTTAAAGTTACGTTTTGACTCATTAAAATTACAATTTGACAAGTTAAAGTACTTTTTTTACAAGTTAAAGTTACGTTTTAAAAAGTTTAGTTACGTTTTAAAAAGTTTAGTTACGTTTTAAAAAGTTTAGTTACGTTTGTTACAAGTTAAAGTACTTTTTTAACCAGATAAAGTTTCGTTGTGACAAGTAAAATCAAGTTATTTAAAAGTTAAAGTACATTTTTATCAAGTTAAACATACGTTTTGACACGTTAAAGTTACGTTTTGGCAAGTTAAAGTTACGTTTTGACAAGTTAGAGTACGTTTTTTACAAGTTAAAGTATGTTTCTAACAAGTTAAAGTTACGTTTTGACACGTTAAAGTTACATTTGACAAGCTAAAGTATGTTTTAAAAATTTAAAGTTATATTTAGACAAGTTAAATTATGTTTTCTACAAGTTAAAGTTACGTTTTAACAAGTTAAAGTTACATTTTGACAAGTTAGAGTTAAGTTTTAACAAATTAATCTATCATTTTGTTATTGTTACGATTTGACAACTTAAAGTTACATTTTGATAAGTTAAATTACGTTTTTTACAAGGTAAAGTACGTTTTTAAGAACTTAAAGTTGCGTTTTGACAAGTTAAAGTACGTTTTTTACAAGTTAAAGTACGTATTTTACAAGTTGAAGTAAGTTTTTTACAAGTTAACGTAGATTTTTTCCAAGTTAAACCACATTTTTTACAAATTAAATTACGTTTTCTACAAGTTCAAGTACGTTTTAACAACTTAAAGTTACGTTTTGACACATAAAAATTACATTTTGAGAAGTTAAAGTACGTTTTTTACAAGTTAAAGTTACGTTTCGACAAGTTAAATTACGTTTTCTACAAGTTAAAGTACGTTTTTAACAAGATAAAGTTTCGTTGTGACAAGTTAAATTATGTTTTTTAAAAGTTAAAGTACTTTTTTAACTTGTTAAATTTACGTTTTGAAAAGTTAAAGTTACGTTTTGACAAGTTAAAGTACGTTTTTTACAAGTTAAAGTAGATTTTTTCGAAGTTAAACCACATTTTTTACAAGTTAAATTACGTTTTCTACAAGTTCAAGTTACGATTTAACAACTTAAAGTTACGTTTTGACACATAAAAATTACATTTTGAGAAGTTAAAGTACGTTTTTTACAAGTTAAAGTTACATTTCGACAAGTTAAATTACGTTTTTTACAAGTTAAAGTACGTTTTTTACAAGTTGAAGTAAGTTTTTTACAAGTTAACGTAGATTTTTTCCAAGTTAAACCACATTTTTTACAAATTAAATTACGTTTTCTACAAGTTCAAGTACGTTTTAACAACTTAAAGTTACGTTTTGACACATAAAAATTACATTTTGAGAAGTTAAAGTACGTTTTTTACAAGTTAAAGTTACGTTTCGACAAGTTAAATTACGTTTTTTACAAGTTACAGTACGTTTTAACAAGATAAAGTTTCGTTGTGACAAGTTAAATTACGTTTTTTAAAAGTTAAAGTACTTTTTCAACTAGTTAAATTTACGTTTTGAAAAGTTAAAGTTACGTTTTGACAAGTTAAAGTACGTTTTTTACAAGTTAAAGTAGATTTTTTCGAAGTTAAACCACATTTTTTACAAATTACGTTTTCTACAAGTTCAAGTTACGTTTTAACAACCTAAAGTTACGTTTTGACACATAAAAATTACATTTTGAGAAGTTAAACTACGTTTTTTACAAGTTAAAGTTACGTTTCGACAAGTTAAATTACGTTTTCTACAAGTTAAAGTACGTTTTTAACAAGATAAAGTTTCGTTGTGACAAGTTAAATTATGTTTTTTAAAAGTTAAAGTACTTTTTTAACTAGTTAAATTTACGTTTTGAAAAGTTAAAGTTACGTTTTGACAAGTTAAAGTACGTTTTTTACAAGTTAAAGTAGATTTTTTCGAAGTTAAACCACATTTTTTACAAGTTAAATTACGTTTTCTACAAGTTCAAGTTACGATTTAACAACTTAAAGTTACGTTTTGACACATAAAAATTACATTTTGAGAAGTTAAAGTACGTTTTTTACAAGTTAAAGTTACATTTCGACAAGTTAAATTACGTTTTTTACAAGTTAAAGTACGTTTTTAACAAGATAAAGTTTCGTTTTGACAAGTTAAATTTCGTTTTTTAAAAGTTAAACTACTTTTTAACTAGTTAAATTTACGTTTTGAAAAGTTAAAGTTACGTTTTGACAAGTTAAAGTACGTTTTTTCAAGTTAAAGTTCGGTTTTTACAAATTGAAGTACGTTTTTTACAAGTCAAAGTACATTTTTTACAATTTAAACCACATTATTGACAAGTTAAATTACATTTTGTACAAGTTAAAGTACGTTTTTTACACGTTAAAGTTACGTTTAAACAAATTTAATTTTCGTTTTGACAAGTTATTGTTAGGTTTTGAGAACTTAAAGTTACATTTTGACAAGTTAAATTACGTTTTTAACAAGATAAAGTTACGTTTTAACAAGTTAAAGTTACGTTTAACATATTAAAGTAAGTTTTTTATAAGGAGAATTACATTTTCTACAATTTAAATTTACGTTTTAACAACTTAAAGTTACAATTTGACACGTTAAATTATGTTTTTTACATGTTAAAGTACATTTTTTACAAGTTAAACGACATATTTGACAAATTAAAGTACGTTTTTTACAAGTTAAAGTTACGTTTTGACAAGTTAGAGTTACATTTTGACAAGTTAAAGTAAGTTTTTTACAAGTTAAAATACGATTTTTTAGAAGTTAAAGGTACATTTAGACAAGTTAAAGTTTTATTTTGACAAGTTATTGTTACGTTTTGACAACTTAAAGTTACATTTTGACAAGTTAAATTACGTTTTTTACAAGTTAATGTACGATTTTAAGAAGCTAAAGTTACGTTTTGACTGTTAAAGTTACGTTTAACATGTTAAAGAACGTTTTTTACAAGGAGAATTACGTTTTCTACAAGTTACATTTTGACACGTTAAAGTTACATTTGACAAGTTAAAGTACGTTTTTAACAAGTTAAAGTTATGTTTAGACAAGTTAAATTATGTTTTTTACAAGTTAAAGTACGTTTTTATCAAGTTAAAGTTACATTTTGACAAGTAAGAGTTACAGTTTGATAAGTCAAAATAAGTTTTTTACAAATTAAAGTACGTTTTTACAAGTTAATGTTACTTTTAACAAGTTTAAGTTTCGTTTTGACAAGTTATTGTTACGTTTTGACAAGTTATTGTTACGTTTTGACATGTTAAATTATGTTTTTTAGAAGTTAAAGTACGTTTTTAACAACTTAAAGTTACGTTTTGACAAGTTAAAGTTATGTTTTGACATATTAAAGTACGTGTTTTACAAGTTAAAGTTACGTTTAGACAAGTTAAAGTTTCGTTTTAACAAGTTATTGTTATGTTTTGACAACCTAAAGGTACATTTTAACAAGGTAAAATTACGTTTTGATAAGTTAAAGATACATTTTGATACATTAAAGTAAGTTTTTTACAAGTTAAAGTACGTTTGTTACAAGTTGAAGTACGTTTTTTACAAGTTAAATTACGATTTTTACATGTTAAAGTTATAACAACTTTTTGTTACGTTTTGACACATTAAAATTACATTTTGATAAGTTAAAGTACGTTTTTTATAAGTTAAAGTTATGGTTTGACAAGTTTAAATACGTTTTTTACAAGTTAAAGAACTTTTTTTACAAGATAAAGTTTCGTTGTCACAAGTAAAATTAAGTTATTTTAAAGTTAAAGTATGTTTTTATCAAGTTAAACTTATGTTTTGACAATTTGAAGTAACATTTTGACAAGTTAAAGTACGTTTTTTACAAGTTAAAGTATGTTTTTTACAAGTTGAAGTACGTTTTTTTCAAGTTAAAGTACATTTTTTACAAGTTAAACCACATTTTTGACAAGTTAAAGTACGTTTTTTACAATTTAGTGTATGTTTTTTACAAGTTAAAATTACGTTTTGACAAGTTAAAGTTACGTTTTGACAAGTTAAATTACATTGTTTACAAGTTAAAGTACGTTTTTTACAAGTTGAAGTACGTTTTTTACTAGTTAAAAGACATTTTTTACAAGTTAAACCACATTTTTTTACAAGAAATTACGTTTTCTACAAGTTAAAGTTACGTTTTAACAAGTTAAACTTACGTTTTGACAAGTTAAAGTTACGTTTTGACAAGTTAAATTACGTTTTTTACAAGTTGAAATACGTTTTTTAGAAGTTAAAGTACATTTTTTACTAGTTAAACCGCATTTTTGACAAGTTAAAGTACGTATTTTACAAGTTAATGTATGTTTTTTACAAGTTAAAGTTACGTTTTGACAAGTTAAAGTTACGTTTTGACAAGTAAATGTACGCTTTTTACAAGTTAAAATACGTTTTTTAAAAGTTAAAGTACGTTTTTTACAAGTTAAAGTACAATTTTTACAAGTTGAACCACATTTTTGACGACTAAAAGTACCTTTTTTACAAGTTAAACTACGTTTTTTACGAGTTAAAATTAAATTTTGACAAGTTAAAGTACGTTTCTTACAAGTTAAAGTACATTTTTTAAAAGTTGAAGTACGTTTTTTTCAAGTTAAAGTACATTTTTAACAAGTTAAATCACATTTTTAACTAGTTCAAGTACGTTTTACAAGTTAATGTATGTGTTTTACAAGTTAAAGTTACGTTTTGACAAATTAAAGTTACGTTTTGACAAGTTAAAGTACATTTTTTACAAGTTAAACTACATTTTTTACAAGTTAAATTACGTTTTCTACAAGTTGAATCTATGTTTTAACAACTTCAAGTTACATTTTGACACATTAAAATTACATTTTGAGAAGTTAAAGTAAGTTTTTACAAGTTAAAGTTACGTTTCGACAAGTTAAAGTACGTCTTTAACAAGATATCGTTTCGTAGTGACAAGTTAAATTACGTATTTTAAAAGTTAATGTACATTTTTTACAAGTTAAAGCACATTTTTGACAAGTAAAATTACATTTTTTACAAGTTGAAGTACGTCTTTTACAAGTTAAAGTTACGTTTAAACAAATTAAAGTTTTGTTTTGACAAGTTATTGTTACGTTTTGACAAGTTATTGTTATGTTTTGACAACTTAAAGTTACATTTTCACAAGTTAAATTACGATTTTTACAAGTTAACGTACGTTTTTTACATGTTTAAGTATGTTTTTTACAAGTTAAAGTACATTTTTGACAAGTTAAATCACAATTTTGACAAGTTAAAGTACGTATTTTACAAGTTAATGTATGTTTTTTACACGTTAAAGTTACGTTTTGACAAGTACGTTTTATACAAGTTAAAGTACGTTTTTTACAAGTTGAAGTACGTTTTTTACTAATTAAAATATATTTTTTACAAGTTAAACCACATTTTTTACAAATTAAATTATGTTTTCTACAAGTTAAAGTTGCGTTTTAACAACTTAAAGTTACGTTTTAACACATTAAAATTACATTTTGAGAAGTTAAAGTACGTTATTTACAAGTTAAAGTATGTTTTTAACAAGATAAAATTACGTTTTGACAAGTTAAAGTTACGAATTGACAAGTTAAAATACGTTTTTTAAAGTTAAAGTACGTTTTTAACAAGTTGAAGTACGTTTTTTACTAGTTAAATTACATTTTTTACAAGTTTAACCACATTTTTGACAAGGTACATTACATTTTTTACAAGTTAAAGTACGTTTTTTACAAGTTAATGTTACGTTTAAACAAATTAAAGTTTCGTTTTGACAAGTTATTGTTAAGTTTTGACGACTTAAAGTTACATTATGACAAGTTAAATTACGTTTTTAACAAGTTAAAGTACGTTTTTTACAAGATAAAGTTACGTTTTAACAAGTTAAAGTTACATTTTGACACGTTAAAGTACGTTTTTACAAGTTAAAGTATGTTTTTTATAAGTTGAAGTACGTGTTTTACAACTTAAAGTACTCTTTTTACAATTTAAAGTTACGTTTTGACAAGTTAGAGTTAGATTTTGACAAGTTAAACTAAGTTTTTTTCCAAGTTAATGTACGTTTTTTACAAGTTAAACGTACGTTTAGACTAGTTAAAGTTTTATTTTGACAAGTTATTGTTACGTTTTGACAGCTTAAAGTTACATTTTGACAAGTTAAATTACGTTTTTTACAAGTTAATGTACTATTTTAACAAGTTAAAGTTACATTTTGACAATTTAAAGTTACGTTTAACATGTTAAAGTACGTTTTTTACACGGAGAATTATGGTTTCTACAAGTTAAATATACTTTTTAACAAATTAAAGTTACGTTTTGACACGTTAAAGTTACATTTGACAAGTTAAAGTATGTTTTCAACAATTTAAAGTTACGTTTTGACAAGTTTAATTATGTTTGTTACAAGTTAAAGTACGTTTTTTACAAGATAAAGTTTGGTTGTGACAAGTTAAATTACTTTTTTTAAAGTTAAAGTACGTTTTTTAACAAGTTAAACTTACGTTTTGACAAGTTAAAGTTACGTTTTGACAAGTTAAAGTACGTTTTTTACAAGTTAAAGTACGTTCTTATAAAGTTGAAGTACGTTTTTTTGAAATTAAAGTACATATTTAAGAAATTAAATCAAATTTTTGACTAGTTAAAGTACGTTTTACAAGTTAATGTATGTTTTTTACAAATTAAAGTTACGTTTTGACAAATTAAAGTTATGTTTTGACAAGTTAAAGTACATTTTTTACAAGTTAAACTACTTTTTTTACAAGTTAAATTACGTTTTCTAAAAGTTCAACTTACGTTTTAACAACTTAAAGTTACATTTTGACACATTGAAATAACATTTTGACACATTGAAACTACATTTTGAGAAGTTAAAGTACGTTTTTTACATGTTAAAGTTACGTTTTGAAAAGTTAAAGTACGTCTTTAACAAGATAATGTTTCGTTGTGACAAGTTAAATTACGTATTTTAAAAGTTAAAGTACATTTTTACAAGTTAAACCACATTTTTGACAAGTTATATTACATTTTTTACAAGTTAAAGTACATTTTTTACAAGTTAAACGTATGTTTAGACTAGTTAAAGTTTTATTTTGACAAGTTAATTTTACATTTTGACAACTTAAAGTTACATTTTGACAAGTTAAATTACGTTTTTTACAAGTTAAAGTTACGTTTTGACAATTTAAAGTTACGTTTAACATGTTAAAGTACGTTTTTTACACGGAGAATTACGTTTTCTACAAGTTAAATATACTTTTTAACAAATTAAAGTTACGTTTTGACATGTTAAAGTTACATTTGACAACTTAAAGTATATTTTTAACAATTTAAAGTTACGTTTTGACATGTTTAATTATGTTTGTTACAAGTTAAAATATGTTTTTTACATGATAAAGTTTCGTTGTGACAAGTTAAATTACTTTTTAAAAAAGTTAAAGTACGTTTTTAACAAGTTAAACTTACGTTTTGACAAGTTAAAGTTACGTTTTGACAAGTTAAAGTACGTTTTTTACAAGTTAAAGTACGTTCTTTAAAAGTTGAAGTACGTTTTTTTGAAGTTAAAGTACATTTTTAACAAGTTAAATCAAATTTTTGACTAGTTAAAGTACGTTTTACAAGGTAATGTATGTTTTTTACAAATTAAAGTTACGTTTTGACAAATTAAAGTTATGTTTTGACAAGTTAAAGTACATTTTTTACAAGTTAAACTACTTTTTTTACAAGTTAAATTACGTTTTCTACAAGTTCAAGTTACGTTTTAACAACGTAAAGTTACATTTTGACACATTGAAATTACATTTTGAGAAGTTAAAGTACGTTTTTTACAAGTTAAATAAACGTTTCGAAAAGTTAAAGTACGTCTTTAACAAGATAATGTTTCGTTGTGAAAAGTTAAATTACGTATTTTAAAAGTTAAAGTAAATTTTTACAAGTTAAACCACATTTTTGACAAGTTAAATTACATTTTTTATAAGTTAAAGTACATTTTTTACAAGTTAAATGTATGTTTAGACTAGTTAAAGTTTTATTTTGACAAGTTAATTTTACATTTTGACAACTTAAAGTTACATTTTGACAAGTTAAATTACGTTTTCTTTCAAGTTTATGTACTATTTTAACAAGTTAAAGTTACGTTTTGACAATTTAAAGTTACGTTTAAAATGTTAAAGTACGTTTTTTACACGGAGAATTACGTTTTCTACAAGTTAAATATACTTTTTAACAAATTAAAGTTAGGTTTAGACACGTTAAAGTTACATTTGACAAGTTAAAGTATGTTTTTAACAATTTAAAGTTACGTTTTGACAAGTTTAATTATGTTTGTTACAAGTTAAAGTACGTTTTTTACATGATAAAGTTTCGTTGTGACAAGTTAAATTACTTTTTTAAAAAGTTAAAGTACGTTTTTAACAAGTTAAACTTACGTTTTGACAAGTTAAAGTTACGTTTTGACAAGTTAAAGTACGTTTTTTACAAGTTAAAGTACGTTCTTTAAAAGTTGAAGTACGTTTTTTTGAAGTTAAAGTACATTTTTAACAAGTTAAATCAAATTTTTGACTAGTTAAAGTACGTTTTACAAGTTAATGTATGTTTTTTACAAATTAAAGTTACGTTTTGACAAATTAAAGTTATGTTTTGACAAGTTAAAGTACATTTTTTACAAGTTAAACTACATTTTTTACAAGTTAAATTACGTTTTCTACAAGTTCAAGTTACGTTTTAACAACTTAAAGTTACATTTTAACACATTGAAATTATATTTTGAGACGTTAAAGTACGTTTTTTACAAGTTAAATAAACGTTTCGAAAAGTTAAAGTACGTCTTTAACAAGATAATGTTTCGTTGTGACAAGTTAAATTACGTATTTTAAAAGTTAAAGTACATTTTTACAAGTTAAACCACATTTTTGACAAGTTAAATTACATTTTTTACAAGTTAAAGTACATTTTTTACAAGTTAAACGTATGTTTAGACTAGTTAAAGTTTTATTTTGACAAGTTATTGTTACATTTTGACAACTTAAAGTTACATTTTGACAAGTTAAATTACGTTTTTTACAAGTTAATGTACTATTTTAACAAGTTAAAGTTACGTTTTGACAATTTAAAGTTACGTTTAACATGTTAAAGTACGTTTTTTACACAGAGAATTACGTTTTCTACAAGTTAAATATACTTTTTAACAAATTAAAGTTACGTTTTGACACGTTAAAGTTACATTTGACAAGTTATAGTATGTTTTTAACAATTTAAAGTTACGTTTTGACAAGTTTAATTATGTTTGTTACAAGTTAAAGTACGTTTTTTACCAGATAAAGTTTCGTTGTGACAAGTTAAATTACGTTTATTAAAAGTTAAAGTACGTTTTTAACAAGTTAAACTTACGTTTTGACAAGTTAAAGTACGTTTTTTACAAGTTAAAGTACGTTCTTTAAAAGTTGAAGTACGTTTTTTTGAAGTTAAAGTACATTTTTAACAAGTTAAATCACATTTTTGACTAGTTAAAGTATGTTTTACAAGTTAATGTATGTTTTCTACAAATTAAAGTTACGTTTTGACAAATTAAAGTTATGTTTTGATAAGTTAAAGTACTTTTTTTACAAGTTAAACTACATTTTTTACAAGTTAAATTATGTTTTCTACAAGTTCAAGTTACGTTTTAACAACTTAATGTTGGAATTTATTTAACAATTAAACAATATTAATTACAATACACATCCTATGTGGCGGAAAATTATAATTAGATCTAATATATTAAAACTAATTTTAATATATTTAACAACCTACGGCATTAAAATTTATTGAGTAATTATAAACAATTTATAATTCACAAACTCAATCAAATAAAATTAAAATAATAATTTATGTAACAATTATATAATTTATATTTAATTATTTAATAGAGGAATTACTTACGTAAGAGGTTGTAAACAACCACGACGTTGCTAGCTATCGCCTGAATGCCACGTCACGCCCAAATCCCGAGAAAAGCCTCGCCGGATTGCTCAGGAACGTCCTCGCCAGATTGGGAAGGGTCACCGGGATGCACAGCAGCTGGGAGCCTCGCTGGACTGGACTTCTTCGCCTGGCAGGGAGTTCGCCGGAATGGATGCCCTCGCCGGACTGGGTACTCGCCGGATTGGACTCTGTCGCCGCACAGGAACTCGCCTGACAGGGAGCTCGCCGGACTGGGAGTCTCGCCGGACTGGGACACCTTCGCCGGACTGGAGATCTCTGGGACACCTCGCCTGATGACCTCGCCGGATTGCCCTCGCCTAACAGACAACCTCGCCTGACAGACAACCTCGCCGGAATGGATCTGCCTCGACGGATTGAACCTGTCTCGCCGGATTGGACTCGCCTGATTGGTACCCTTCGCCGGACTGGGTCTGGCTCGCCGGAATGGAGTCCTGGAGGCTGGGAGGTCGCCGGAATGCACAGAAAACGACCTAGGGACTTTTGGGATGGCTGAAAGCTTTTTAAAACAGTTTTAAAATTTCCAAAACAATTTTTCTAAATTATTCAAACACCACAAGTGATGAATCAACAATATTACACTAAGAAATATTGAGATCAAGAGTGTGGGCTCTAAAGAACAATTTGGGAATCAAAGATTGAATTAAGGAAAAACAATTTTTCTCTTTTCTTTGTTTGGGGATTTCGGCCGAGAATTACACAAGGGGAAAGAGGGAGTCTTTGCCGAAAATTCTCTAGGTTTAGGGTTAGTGATTAGGGTTTCTTAGCCTTATTTATACAGGTTATAAATGGGCTTAAGCTGGGTCAAACCCATGACCCTATTCACTTAATGAATCCGGCCAAGACACTCTCCCCTTACTCGTCCATGTCTTTGATTTTTGTTCCCAAATTTATTTGATTTAATTTCTAAAATTAATTTAGAACCCTCATTATTATTTAATGACATATCATTAAATATATTTCATAGTTATTGAATAAGTACGAAATGAGAAATAATTTGTTTTCTTCTTTTAACATATTTAATCACTCGAGAATGTCATCATCAATATGATAGCATCTTGTGATTCAATAAACAAAATAAATAACTAGTTATTTATCGAGTTTCAAGAAAACTACTTTCTCAATATAAATCACAAGATGAGATATCATGATTCATGCTAACAATCAATAATAAGATTCGATTGCTCTATCGATCTTTAGATTGCGAACAAATGTTTCAAACTTGTCACAAGGGGTTATCTTGTCAAGTCTGTACTTAACACCCTCTTCGTTGATGACAGTTTCAGAGCATAGCTTAAACATAACTAAACACAATCTCATAAAGAATGAAATTTATTAATATCAATGTTTCAACAAAATATAAATACATAAAGTATCTCAATGTCTAATATCTCCTTTGTCGGCACCAATCCCAACAAACTCCCACTTGACTCAAACGAGATGCGAATGATCCTTCAGTCCTAATCCTTCCAGGTGCCCCTCGAAGACTTTACTCGTTAAAGGCTTCGTGAAGGGATCAGCAAGGTTGTCTAACGTTGAGATCTTCATGACTTCAGCATCCCCTCTGTGAACGATGTCTTGAACGAGGTGATACTTGCGTTCTATGTGTTTAGAGCGCTTGTGACTTGTTGGCTCCTTACAATTAGCGACTGCCCCACTATTATCACAATAAAGTGTGATAGGCTCGCTTGCACTTGAAACAACTTCCAAGTACATAAGGAATTTCCTTAGCCACACAGCCTCCTTTGCAGCTTCACAAGCTGCCACATACTCGGCTTCCATAGTCGAGTCAGCAACACAAGATTGCTTGATACTCCTCCAAACCACGGATCCACCATTCAGGGTGAACACAGACCCTGATGTGGACTTCCTGGAATCCTTGTCCGCCTGAAAATCGTAGTCGGTATATCCCGTCATATTCAGGTCACCACCTGAATACGCAAGCATGTAGTTTCTCGTTCTCCGAAAATACTTGAGAACATGCTTGACAGCAACCCAGTGCTCGGGTCCAGGGTTAGACTGAAATATGCTCACTACGCCTACTGCGTAGCATATGTCTGGCCTCGTGCAAAGCATAGCATACATGAGACTTCCTACGGCTGAAGCGTAAGGAATGTGTCTCATGTCCTCAACTTCTTGAGGCGTCTTGGGAGACTTCTCACTTGAGAGATGCACTCCATGCCTGAAAGGTAGCTGTCCTTTCTTGGAGTCTTGCATGCTGAAGCGATCTATGATCTTATCAATATAAGATGCTTGAGGGAGCGCCATCTTACGATTATTTCGATCTCTAAAGATCTGAATACCTAGAATGTAAGCTGCCTCTCCAAGATCCTTCATCTCAAACTGCTTTGATAGCCAGACTTTAACCTCTGACAACTTTCCTACTTCATTCCCAATGAGTAGTATGTCGTCAACATAAAGGACTAAGAAAACCACTTTGCCATCGTTTATCATCTTATAAACACATGGTTCATCTACCGACTGATTAAAGCCATAGCTCTTTACAGTCTTGTCGAATCTAATATTCCACGACCTAGATGCTTGCTTGAGTCCATAAATGGACTTGAGCAATTCACAAACCTTGCCCTGTTGGCCTTTCTTCATGAACCCGTCTGGTTGAGCCATATAAATGCGCTCATCAAGATTGCCATTCAGAAATGCAGTCTTGACATCCATTTGCCAGATCTCATAATCTAGGGCTGCGGCAATGGATAAGAGAGTTCGGATGGACTTTAGCATTGCGACTGGCGAGAAGGTATCCTCATAGTCGATACCTTCTTTCTGTGTGAACCCCTTCGCCACAAATCTTGTTTAAATGTCTCGACATTTCCATCCGGTCCTCTCTTCTTCTTGTAGATCTATTTACAGCCTACAGGCTTGATGCCTTCAGGCAGATCTACAAGCTTCCAGACCTCGTTGACATACATCGAATGCATTTCAACATTCATGGCTTCTTGCCATAGGTTTGCCTCGGAACTCTGCATTGCGTGGGAAAATGATACGGGATCATCTTCTTCATTGTTTGCAACTACAGTAAAAGATTCTCCGATACCTATGTATCGAACAGGTTGTCTCACAACTCTTTTGCTACGACGAAGCGCATGAGTCTCTGATTCCGAGCTTGGTTCTCCCACTGTTGGAATAGGACCCGTCCTATCTTGTGAAGTACTAGTTGCTTCACCCAACAGTTCCTTTAGCACAAGTCTGCTTCTCGGTACTGTATTCTTCATATAATCTGCTTCCAGAAACCTAGCGTTCGTGCTAACGAACGTTTTCTGGTCAGCAGCACTATAGAAGATGTACCCTTTTGTTTCTTTTGAATATCCCACGAACAGGCATACTTCTGAACAACTAGCCAACTTGCTAGTCTTTTGTCTCAGCACATGTGCTGGACAACCCCAGATGCGAGTATGGTGTAAAACAGATTTTCTACCACTCCATCTTTCATAGGGTGTGTCAGGTACCGTTTCAGATGGAATCTGGTTCAGAATGTAAGCAGCTGTTTCAAGGGCATATCCCCAGAACGAATTAGGAAGCGATGAGTAACTCATCATCGACCTCACCATATCTAACAAAGTTCGATTCCTTCTCTCTGACACACCGTTTTGCTGTGGAGTGCCAGGTGCTGTAAGCTGAGAATAAATGCCTTCTTCTCTAAGAAAGTCTTCGAACTCTCCAGACAAGTACTCTCCCCCTCGATCTGATCGAAGGGTTTTGATATGTTTCTCCGTTTGCTTTTCAACTAAAGCCTTATACTGTTTGAACATTTCAAAAGTATCTGACTTATGTCGCATAAGGTAGATTTGACCAAATCGAGAGTAGTCATCAGTGAAGATTACAAAATATTCGTAACCTCCTCTTGCCTGGATGTTAATTGGACCACATACGTCACTATGTATTAGTTCCAATACTTGCGTGGCCCTAAGACCCTTCGTTGAGAAAGGTCTCTTGGTCATCTTGCCTTCAGGACAGGATTCACACGTGGGAAGACTTCCCACGTGTAGAGATTTTAAAGGACCATCCTTTGTTAATCTCTTGATCCTATCCAGGCCAATATGTCCAAGACACAGGTGCCATAGATATGTGTCGTCAGTTTCATCAGTATGAAACGTCTTACGCTTCCTAAGTGAATCACCATTCACTTCGGTGTCCAAGATTGTCGGCCCAGCAGGATATAAATAATATATTGAATCCACACGTTGAGCTTTAGTAATAAAACAATCATCAATAAAAATTTCAATACCATTATTGATCTTAAAATTGAAACCTTGTTCTTCTAAACGACCAAATGAAATCAAATTCTTGCAAAAATCCGGAACATAGTAAACTTTATTCAATAATAAAGTTTCTTTTCCAAACTTGAGCTTCATGGTCCCGACAGATCTTGCTCTGACCTTCGTTCCATCACCCCAGTTGAATCCGAACTCTCCGTCACCTAAGCTCCTGGTTTTCCTAAAACCATTCAAATTACACACAACGTGGTCAGACGCCCCGCAATCAAGAATCCAGGGCGATGCCTTGTTTGTAGTATAACAAGCTTGAGTAACAAAGATCTTACCTTTCCCCTTGACACTCTTGAGGTAGGTAGGGCAGTTCCTCCGCCAGTGGCCAGCCTCTCCGCAATGGTGACATTTGTGCTCAGACTTGTCCACCTTTGCGATGCCTTTGCCCTTAGCATCCACAGCCTTCTTGTAAGGCTTCTTGGAACCCGCTCGGTTGGCGTTTTTGGGCCTCTTCATCATCCTCTTAGAACCAGAGGTCGAGGCTCTGTGTTTAGAAACATTGAGCTCTCCCGACTTCTTCTTGTTCTTAGGGAGAAGTCCCTCGGCAGTCTGCAACTCCTTCATAAGCTCAGTTACAGTGTAATTGAGCTTGTTCATGGAGTAGTTCATACGGAAGCTATCAAAGGATTCCGTAAGAGTCTCCAAGTTCATGTCAATCTTGGTTTCTCCGTCAATCTTTGAACCAAGGATCTCCATATCGTTCAGGTGACCCATGATCAATAGCATGTGTTCCCGTACGGAAGATCCTTGCTTCATCCTACAGTTCATGAAACTGCGGATAGCTTGCTGCCTCGCCTGACGCCCATGACATCCGAACATCTCATGAAGATTGAACAGGATTTCACATGCAGTGGCGATGTCTCTATGAGATTGTTGCAACACATTGCTCATCGATGCCAAAATGTAGCAACGAGCAATCTCATCAGATCTCATCCACGCATCGAAGGCGTCCTTGTCTTCCTTGCTTGAGTCAGCACTCGGAACAGGAGGACATGGGGTCGTGAGAACGTACTTGTGCTTCTCCACTGTCAATACGATGTCGAGGTTACGTTTCCAGTCAACGTAATTCTCACCCTCGAGTTTATTTGAACTTAAAATCGTTTGTAGTGGGTTAAAAGACATTTTGCTGAAAAACATTGAGAAAATAAATGACTTTAGTATGTGCTATATTTTCGAATTATATGCATGAATGAACAATCATAATATGGTGAGGAAAGCGTTAAAATAATTCATGGTATTGTGAACAACAATAGTTAATTACTTTTCCTATGGGGAAACCGTAATTAACCTCCTTTCACAGTCGTGACTCATCACTATTTAGCTCGAACCATCCAAGAAGTCACAACTTCTAGTTCTTACTAATTACCATAAATTTTGGTCACTTACTTTTAATGCAGAGCCTCTATGTGAGGATTACTTTAAAACATAAGTCTAAGTGTGTAACCGACACGTGGGCCCTCACTCAAGTCACTTTGGAGACGGTTCACCTATGTGGAGACCCCGTTTCAAAGATTCTCTTTTAGGCTTAGTTCTTCAACAGTGAGATTAATTAAATACTTCCGAAGTACTCCCATTGAAGGGAGGGCCACTATGTGTGACTCTTAGTTCATCATATATTTAATTAATTTCACTCGTGTCGGGGACCTTGGGTTGCTTCAACGATAAACACCCCTCCCACTTAGTTTTTGCAAATGAATCATATTCATTTATAACAGTTTATAATTATTTCATAACCTTTTATTAATTATAAACTATATGAACAATTTCATTTTCAATTAAACAATATTAATTACAATACACATCCTATGTGGCGGAAAATTATAATTAGATCTAATATATTAAAACTAATTTTAATATATTTAACAACCTAAGGCATTAAAATTTATTGAGTAATTATAAACAATTTATAATTCACAAACTCAATCAAATAAAATTAAAATAATAATTTACATAACAATTATATAATTTATATTTAATTATTTAATTGAGGAATTACTTACGTAAGAGGTTGTAAACAACCACGACGTTGCTAGCTATTGCCTGAATGCCACGTCACGCCCAAATCCCGAGAAAAGCCTCGCCGGATTGCTCAGGAACGTCCTCGCCGGATTGGGAAGGGTCACCGGGATGCACAGCAGCTGGGAGCCTCGCTGGACTGGACTTCTTCGCCTGGCAGGGAGTTCGCAGGAATGGATGCCCTCGCCGGACTGGGCACTCGCCGGATTGGACTCTGTCGCCGCACAGGAACTCGCCTAACAGGGAGCTCGCCGGACTGGGACACCTTCGCCGGACTAGAGATCTCTGGGACACCTCGCCTGATGACCTCGCCGGATTGCCCTCGCCGGATTGGACTCGCCGGACTGGAGCGCCTCGCTGGGATCCCCTCGCCTGACAGACAACCTCGCCGGAATGGATCTGCCTCGCTGGATTGAACCTGTCTCGCCGGATTGGACTCGCTTGACTGGTAGCCTTCGCCGGACTGGGTCTGGCTCGCCGGAATGGAGTCCTGGAGGCTGGGAGGTCGCCGGAATGCACAGAAAACGACCTAGGGACTTTTAGGATGGCTGAAAGCTTTTTAAAACAGTTTTAAAATTTCCAAAACAATTTTTCTAAATTATTCAAACACCACAAGTGATGAATCAACAATATTACACTAAGAAATATTGAGATCAAGAGTGTGGGCTCTAAAGAACAATTTGGGAATCAAAGATTGAATTAAGGAAATTTTTTTTTTCTCTTTTCTTTGTTTGGGGATTTCGGCCAAGAATTACACAAGGGGAAAGAGGGAGTCTTTGCCGAAAATTCTCTAGGGTTAGGGTTAGTGATTAGGGTTTCTTAGCCTTATTTATACAAGTTATAAATGGGCTTAAGCTGGGTCAAACCCATGACCCTATTCACTTAATGAATCCGGCCAAGACACTCTCCCCTTACTCGTCCATGTCTTTGATTTTTGTTCCCAAATTTATTTGATTTAATTTCTAAAATTAATTTAGAACTCTCATTATTATTTAATGACATATCATTAAATATATTTCATAGTTATCGAATAAGTACGAAATGAGAAATAATTTGTTTTCTTCTTTTAACATATTTAATCACTCGAAAATGTCATCATCAATATGATAGCATCTTGTGATTCAATAAACAAAATAAATAACTAGTTATTTATCGAGTTTCAAGAAAACAACTTTCTCAATATAAATCACTATTTATACTTAATGAGTAAATCAACTTTTCAAGTTCTTTTAATCTCTTCCAAGTGTCTATCATTGAGACCTCATGGACCCACATGAACGAAGCTTTAGAATAAAGATCGGACACAAAAGTTCACAAACTTTTTCCGTCTTTTAACTCTTAATATTGGTCGATTCCACTAAAGGACCAATATTGATAATCTCTCTGTTCATGTGCGTATCTTTTATGTTTGATATGATGAAACAATTTCTCATACGATCCACGGAGTATATTACGATGTTACCCTTCATGTGTATCAGTAACTGAGGGGAATGTAAGATTACTGTTTTACCCCTCGAGTTATTATTTCACTAACTCCTTTGTTATTTGTGAATGAGAAAAACATAAAGTGAGATGTCTCTACATGTCACATGTTTTAATCAAAGAATGAACTCATTCAATGAATACCTGGCCAGGTTTATTCATTCACACTCTCATAACAAAGCATAGTGTGATATTAATGCATTTGCATCGTTGTTACATGAATTCCATATCTGTGAATCATGTAACCCAACATTACATCCTTGTGACACCAACAGTCGGGTCAGATGCAACTAAAATTTAGTCATATCCCATTGACGAATCAAATGTCACAAAGTGCAATGTCAATTACATATTCACTTCAGGATTAAGGTAAGTATCATAATACTCCTTTAGTTGTGAACTTGAAGCCTCGAGTGTGTAAACAGTTTTGTCTCGAGCTTCTAAGTGTCACTGGTCATGTTCAGTATCTTCTATAAGATACCTAGTATGAATCATAGAGTCACAACTCTCTATATCACAAGATGAGATATCATGATTCATGCTAACAATCAATAATAAGATTCGATTGCTCTATCGATCTTTAGATTGCAAACAAATGTTTCAAACTTGTCACAAGGGGTTATCTTGTCAAGTCTGTACTTAACACCCTTTTGGTTGATGACAGTTTCAGAGCATAGCTTAAACATAACTAAACACAATCTCATAAAGAATGAACATTTATTAATATCAATGTTTCAACAAAATATAAATACATAAAGTATCTCAATGTCTAATATCTCCTTTGTGGGCACCAATCCCAACAAACTCCCACTTGACTCAAACGAGATGCGAATGATCCTTCAGTCCCAATCCTTCTAGGTGCCCCTCGAAGACTTTACTCGTTAAAGGCTTCGTGAAGGGATCAACAAGGTTGTCTAACGTTGAGATCTTCATGACTTCAGCATCCCCTCTGTGAACGATGTCTCGAACGAGGTGATACTTGCGTTCTATGTGTTTAGAGCGCTTGTGACTTCTTGGCTCCTTACAATTAGCGACTGCCCCACTATTATCACAATAAAGTGTGATAGGCTCGCTTGCACTTGGAACAACTTCCAAGTACATAAGGAATTTCCTTAGCCACACAGCCTCCTTTGCAGCTTCACAAGCTGCCACATACTCGGCTTCCATAGTCGAGTCAGCAACACAAGATTGCTTGATACTCCTCCAAACCACGGATCCACCATTCAGGGTGAACACAGACCCTGATGTGGACTTCCTGGAATCCTTGTCCGCCTGAAAATCGGAGTTGGTATATCCCGTCATATTCAGGTCACCACCTGAATACGCAAGCATGTAGTTTCTCGTTCTCCGAAGATACTTGAGAACATGCTTGACAGCAACCCAGTGCTCGGGTCCAGGGTTAGACTGAAATATGCTCACTACGCCTACTGCGTAGCATATGTCTGGCCTCGTGCAAAGCATAGCATACATGAGACTTCCTACGGCTGAAGCGTAAGGAATGTGTCTCATGTCCTCAACTTCTTGAGGCGTCTTGGGAGACTGTTCACTTGAGAGATGCACTCCATGCCTGAAAGGTAGCTGTCCTTTCTTGGAGTCTTGCATACTGAAGCGATCCATGATCTTATCAATATAAGATGCTTGAGGGAGCGCAAGCTTACGATTATATCGATCTCTAAAGATCTGAATACCTAGAATGTAAGCTGCCTCTCCAAGATCCTTCATCTCAAACCGCTTTGATAGCCAGACTTAACCTCTGACAACTTTCCTACTTCATTCCCAATAAGTAGTATGTCGTCAACATAAAGGACTAAGAAAACCACTTTGCCATCGTTTATCATCTTATAAACACATGGTTCATCTACCGACTGATTAAATCCATAGCTCTTTACAGTCTCGTCGAATCTAATATTCCACGACCTAGATGCTTGCTTGAGTCCATAAATGGACTTGAGCAATTCACAAACCTTGCCCTGTTGGCCTTTCTCCATGAACCCGTCTGGTTGAGCCATATAAATGCGCTCATCAAGATTGCCATTCAGAAATGCAGTCTTGACATCCATTTGCCAGATCTCATAATCTAGGGCTGCGGCAATAAATAAGAGAGTTTGGATGGACTTTAGCATTGCGACTGGCGAGAAGGTAACAAGTTAAAGTTACGTTTTGAAAAGTTAAAGTTACGTTTAACATGTTAAAATACGTTTTTAACAAGGAGAATTACGTTTTCTACAAGTTAAATTTACGTTTTAACAACTTAAAGTTACGTTTTGACACTTTAAAGTTACATTTGACAAGTTAAATACGTTTTTAACAAGTTAAAGTTATGTTTAGAAAAGTTAAATTATGTTTTTTACAACTTAAAGTACGTTTTTAACAAGTTAAACTTACATTTTGAGAAGTTAGATTTAAATTTTGTTAAGTTAAATTAAGTTTTTTACAAGTTAAAGTACGGTTTTACAAATTAAAGTTACGTTTAGACAAGTTAAAGTTTCGTTTTGACAAGTTATTGTTACATTTTGACAATTTAAAGTTACATTTTGACAAGTTAAATTACGTTTTTTACAAGTTTAAGTACGTTTGTAAAACGTTAAAGCTATGTTTTGACAAGTTAAAGTTACGTTTTGACATATTAAAGTACGTGTTTTACAAGTTAAAGTTACGTTTTGACATATTAAAGTACGTGTTTTACAAGTTAAAGTTACGTTTTGACAAATTAAAGTTACGTTTTGACACATTGAAATTACATTTTGAGAAGTTAAAATACGTTTTTTACAAGTTAAAGTAACGTTTCGAAAAGTTAAAGTACGTCTTTAACAAGATAATGTTTCGTTGTGACAAGTTAAATTACGTATTTTAAATTACATTTTTTACAAGTTAAACCACATTTTTGACAAGTTAAATTACATTTTTTACAAGTTAAAGTATATTTTTTACAAGTTAAACGTATGTTTAGACTAGTTAAAGTTTTATTTTGACAAGTTATTGTTACATTTTGACAACTTAAAGTTACATTTTGACAAGTTAAATTACGTTTTTTACAAGTTAATGTACTATTTTAACAAGTTAAAGTTACGTTTTGACAATTTAAAGTTACGTTTAACATGTTAAAGTACGTTTTTTACACGGAGATCTACGTTTTCTACAAGTTAAATATACTTTTTAACAAATTAAAGTTACGTTTTGACACGTTAAAGTTACATTTGACAAGTTATGGTATGTTTTTAACATTTTAAAGTTACGTTATGACAAGTTTAATTATGTTTGTTACATGTTAAAGTACGTTTTTTACAAGATAAAGGTTCGTTGTGACAAGTTAAATTACGTTTTTTAAAAGTTAAAGTACGTTTTTAACAAGTTAAACTTACGTTTTGACAAGTTAAAATTACGTTTTAACAAGTTAAAGTACGTTTTTTACAAGTTAAAGTACGTTTTTTTAAAAGTTGAAGTGCGTTTTTTTGAAGTTAAAGTACATTTTTAACAAGTTAAATGACATTTTTGACTAGTTAAAGTACGTTTTACAAGTTAATGTATGTTTTTTACAAATTAAAGTTACGTTTTGACAAATTAAAGTTATGTTTTGACAAGTTAAAGTATATTTTTTACAAGTTAAACTACAAGTTAAATTACGTTTTCTACAAGTTCAAATTACGTTTTAACAACTTAAAGTTACATTTTGACACATTGAAATTACATTTTGAGAAGTTAAAGTACGTTTTTTACAAGTTAAAGTTACGTTTCGAAAAGTTAAAGTACGTCTTTAACAAGATAATGTTTCGTTGTGACAAGTTAAATTACGTATTTTAAATTACATTTTTTACAAGTTAAACCACATTTTTGACAAGTTAAATTACATTTTTTACAAGTTAAAGTATATTTTTTACAAGTTAAACGTATGTTTAGACTAGTTAAAGTTTTATTTTGACAAGTTATTGTTACATTTTGACAACTTAAAGTTACATTTTGACAAGTTAAATTACGTTTTTTACAAGTTAATGTACTATTTTAATAAGTTAAAGTTACGTTTTGACAATTTAAAGTTACGTTTAACATGTTAAAGTACGTTTTTTACACGGAGATCTACGTTTTCTACAAGTTAAATATACTTTTTAACAAATTAAAGTTACGTTTTGACACGTTAAAGTTACATTTGACAAGTTATAGTATGTTTTTAACATTTTAAAGTTACGTTATGACAAGTTTAATTATGTTTGTTACATGTTAAAGTACGTTTTTTACAAGATAAAGGTTCGTTGTGACAAGTTAAATTACGTTTTTTAAAAGTTAAAGTACGTTTTTAACAAGTTAAACTTACGTTTTGACAAGTTAAAATTACGTTTTAACAAGTTAAAGTACGTTTTTTACAAGTTAAAGTACGTTTTTTTAAAAGTTGAAGTGCGTTTTTTTGAAGTTAAAGTACATTTTTAACAAGTTAAATGACATTTTTGACTAGTTAAAGTACGTTTTACAAGTTAATGTATGTTTTTTACAAATTAAAGTTACGTTTTGACAAATTAAAGTTATGTTTTGACAAGTTAAAGTATATTTTTTACAAGTTAAACTACAAGTTAAATTACGTTTTCTACAAGTTCAAATTACGTTTTAACAACTTAAAGTTACATTTTGACACATTGAAATTACATTTTGAGAAGTTAAAGTACGTTTTTTACAAGTTAAAGTTACGTTTCGAAAAGTTAAAGTACGTCTTTAACAAGATAATGTTTCGTTGTGACAAGTTAAATTACGTATTTTAAATTACATTTTTTACAAGTTAAACCACATTTTTGACAAGTTAAATTACATTTTTTACAAGTTAAAGTATATTTTTTACAAGTTAAACGTATGTTTAGACTAGTTAAAGTTTTATTTTGACAAGTTATTGTTACATTTTGACAACTTAAAGTTACATTTTGACAAGTTAAATTACGTTTTTTACAAGTTAATGTACTATTTTAACAAGTTAAAGTTACGTTTTGACAATTTAAAGTTACGTTTAACATGTTAAAGTACGTTTTTTACACGGAGATCTACGTTTTCTACAAGTTAAATATACTTTTTAACAAATTAAAGTTACGTTTTGACACGTTAAAGTTACATTTGACAAGTTATAGTATGTTTTTAACATTTTAAAGTTACGTTATGACAAGTTTAATTATGTTTGTTACATGTTAAAGTACGTTTTTTACAAGATAAAGGTTCGTTGTGACAAGTTAAATTACGTTTTTTAAAAGTTAAAGTACGTTTTTAACAAGTTAAACTTACGTTTTGACAAGTTAAAATTACGTTTTAACAAGTTAAAGTACGTTTTTTACAAGTTAAAGTACGTTTTTTTAAAAGTTGAAGTGCGTTTTTTTGAAGTTAAAGTACATTTTTAACAAGTTAAATGACATTTTTGACTAGTTAAAGTACGTTTTACAAGTTAATGTATGTTTTTTACAAATTAAAGTTACGTTTTGACAAATTAAAGTTATGTTTTGACAAGTTAAAGTATATTTTTTACAAGTTAAACTACAAGTTAAATTACGTTTTCTACAAGTTCAAATTACGTTTTAACAACTTAAAGTTACATTTTGACACATTGAAATTACATTTTGAGAAGTTAAAGTACGTTTTTTACAAGTTAAAGTTACGTTTCGAAAAATTAAAGTACGTCTTTAACAAGATAATGTTTCGTTGTGACAAGTTAAATTACGTATTTTAAAAGTTAATGTACATTTTTTACAAGTTAAACCACATTTTTGACAAGTTAAATTACATTTTTTACAAGTTAAAGTATATTTTTTACAAGTTAAACGTATGTTTAGACTAGTTAAAGTTTTATTTTGACAAGTTATTGTTACATTTTGACAACTTAAAGTTACATTTTGACAAGTTAAATTACGTTTTTTACAAGTTAATGTACTATTTTAACAAGTTAAAGTTACGTTTTGACAATTTAAAGTTACGTTTAACATGTTAAAGTACGTTTTTTACACGGAGATCTACGTTTTCTACAAGTTAAATATACTTTTTAACAACTTAAAGTTACATTTTGACACATTGAAATTACATTTTGAGAAGTTAAAGTACGTTTTTTACAAGTTAAAGTTACGTTTCGAAAAATTAAAGTACGTCTTTAACAAGATAATGTTTCGTTGTGACAAGTTAAATTACGTATTTTAAAAGTTAATGTACATTTTTTACAAGTTAAACCACATTTTTGACAATTTAAATACATTTTTTACAAGTTAAAGTATATTTTTTACAAGTTAAACGTATGTTTAGACTAGTTAAAGTTTTATTTTGACAAGTTATTGTTACATTTTGACAACTTAAAGTTACATTTTGACAAGTTAAATTACGTTTTTTACAAGCTAATGTACTATTTTAACAAGTTAAAGTTACGTTTTGACAATTTAAAGTTACGTTTAACATGTTAAAGTACGTTTTTTACACGGAGATCTACGTTTTCTACAAGTTAAATATACTTTTTAACAAATTAAAGTTACGTTTTGACACGTTAAAGTTACATTTGACAAGTTATAGTATGTTTTTAACATTTTAAAGTTACGTTATGACAAGTTTAATTATGTTTGTTATATGTTAAAGTACGTTTTTTACAAGATAAAGGTTCGTTGTGACAAGTTAAATTACGTTTTTTAAAAGTTAAAGTACGTTTTTAACAAGTTAAACTTACGTTTTGACAAGTTAAAATTACGTTTTAACAAGTTAAAGTACGTTTTTTACAAGTTAAAGTACGTTTTTTTAAAAGTTGAAGTGCGTTTTTTTGAAGTTAAAGTACATTTTTAACAAGTTAAATGACATTTTTGACTAGTTAAAGTACGTTTTACAAGTTAATGTATGTTTTTTACAAATTAAAGTTACGTTTTGACAAATTAAAGTTATGTTTTGACAAGTTAAAGTATATTTTTTACAAGTTAAACTACAAGTTAAATTACGTTTTCTACAAGTTCAAATTACGTTTTAACAACTTAAAGTTACATTTTGACACATTGAAATTACATTTTGAGAAGTTAAAGTACGTTTTTTACAAGTTAAAGTTACGTTTCGAAAAATTAAAGTACGTCTTTAACAAGATAATGTTTCGTTGTGACAAGTTAAATTACGTATTTTAAAAGTTAATGTACATTTTTTACAAGTTAAACCACATTTTTGACAAGTTAAATTACATTTTTTACAAGTTAAAGTATATTTTTTACAAGTTAAACGTATGTTTAGACTAGTTAAAGTTTTATTTTGACAAGTTATTGTTACATTTTGACAACTTAAAGTTACATTTTGACAAGTTAAATTACATTTTTTACAAGTTAATGTACTATTTTAACAAGTTAAAGTTACGTTTTGACAATTTAAAGTTACGTTTAACATGTTAAAGTACGTTTTTTACACGGAGATCTACGTTTTCTACAAGTTAAATATACTTTTTAACAACTTAAAGTTACATTTTGACACATTGAAATTACATTTTCAGAAGTTAAAGTACGTTTTTTACAAGTTAAAGTTACGTTTCGAAAAATTAAAGTACGTCTTTAACAAGATAATGTTTCGTTGTGACAAGTTAAATTACGTATTTTAAAAGTTAATGTACATTTTTTACAAGTTAAACCACATTTTTGACAATTTAAATACATTTTTTACAAGTTAAAGTATATTTTTTACAAGTTAAACGTATGTTTAGACTAGTTAAAGTTTTATTTTGACAAGTTATTGTTACATTTTGACAACTTAAAGTTACATTTTGACAAGTTAAATTACGTTTTTTACAAGCTAATGTACTATTTTAACAAGTTAAAGTTACGTTTTGACAATTTAAAGTTACGTTTAACATGTTAAAGTACGTTTTTTACACGGAGATCTACGTTTTCTACAAGTTAAATATACTTTTTAACAAATTAAAGTTACGTTTTGACACGTTAAAGTTACATTTGACAAGTTATAGTATGTTTTTAACATTTTAAAGTTACGTTATGACAAGTTTAATTATGTTTGTTACATGTTAAAGTACGTTTTTTACAAGATAAAGGTTCGTTGTGACAAGTTAAATTACGTTTTTTAAAAGTTAAAGTACGTTTTTAACAAGTTAAACTTACGTTTTGACAAGTTAAAATTACGTTTTAACAAGTTAAAGTACGTTTTTTACAAGTTAAAGTACGTTTTTTTAAAAGTTGAAGTGCGTTTTTTTGAAGTTAAAGTACATTTTTAACAAGTTAAATGACATTTTTGACTAGTTAAAGTACGTTTTACAAGTTAATGTATGTTTTTTACAAATTAAAGTTACGTTTTGACAAATTAAAGTTATGTTTTGACAAGTTAAAGTATATTTTTTACAAGTTAAACTACAAGTTAAATTACGTTTTCTACAAGTTCAAATTACGTTTTAACAACTTAAAGTTACATTTTGACACATTGAAATTACATTTTGAGAAGTTAAAGTACGTTTTTTACAAGTTAAAGTTACGTTTCGAAAAGTTAAAGTACGTCTTTAACAAGATAATGTTTCGTTGTGACAAGTTAAATTACGTATTTTAAATTACATTTTTTACAAGTTAAACCACATTTTTGACAAGTTAAATTACATTTTTTACAAGTTAAAGTATATTTTTTACAAGTTAAACGTATGTTTAGACTAGTTAAAGTTTTATTTTGACAAGTTATTGTTACATTTTGACAACTTAAAGTTACATTTTGACAAGTTAAATTACGTTTTTTACAAGTTAATGTACTATTTTAACAAGTTAAAGTTACGTTTTGACAATTTAAAGTTACGTTTAACATGTTAAAGTACGTTTTTTACACGGAGATCTACGTTTTCTACAAGTTAAATATACTTTTTAACAAATTAAAGTTACGTTTTGACACGTTAAAGTTACATTTGACAAGTTATAGTATGTTTTTAACATTTTAAAGTTACGTTATGACAAGTTTAATTATGTTTGTTACATGTTAAAGTACGTTTTTTACAAGATAAAGTTTCGTTGTGACAAGTTAAATTACGTTTTTTAAAAGTTAAAGTACGTTTTTAACAAGTTAAACTTACGTTTTGACAAGTTAAAATTACGTTTTGACAAGTTAAAGTACGTTTTTTACAAGTTAAAGTACGTTTTTTTAAAAGTTGAAGTGCGTTTTTTTGAAGTTAAAGTACATTTTTAACAAGTTAAATGACATTTTTGACTAGTTAAAGTACGTTTTACAAGTTAATGTATGTTTTTTACAAATTAAAGTTACGTTTTGACAAATTAAAGTTATGTTTTGACAAGTTAAAGTATATTTTTTACAAGTTAAACTACAAGTTAAATTACGTTTTCTACAAGTTCAAATTACGTTTTAACAACTTAAAGTTACATTTTGACACATTGAAATTACATTTTGAGAAGTTAAAGTACGTTTTTTACAAGTTAAAGTTACGTTTCGAAAAGTTAAAGTACGTCTTTAACAAGATAATGTTTCGTTGTGACAAGTTAAATTACGTATTTTAAAAGTCAAAGTACATTTTTTACAAGTTAAACCACATTTTTGACAAGTTAAATTACATTTTTTACAAGTTAAATTATATTTTTTACAAGTTAAACGTATGTTTAGACTAGTTAAAGTTTTATTTTGACAAATTATTGTTATATTTTGACAACTTAAAGTTACATTTTGACAAGTTAAATTACGTTTTTTACAAGTTAATGTACTATTTTAACAAGTTAAAGTTACGTTTTGACAATTTAAAGTTATGTTTAACATATTAAAGTACGTTTTTTACACGGAGATTTACGTTTTCTAGAAGTTAAATAACTGGTAAAAAATGTACTCTAACTTGTAAAAAACGTACTTCAACTGGTAAAAAACTTACTTCAACTAGTCAAAACGTAACTTTAATTTGTCAAAAAGTAAGTTTAACTTGTTAAAATCGTAATTTAACTTGTCAAAACGTAACTTTATCTTGTTAAAATGTAAATTTAATGTGTCAAAACGTAACTTTAAGTTGTTAAAACATAACTTTAACTCGTAAAAAATGTACTTTATTTTGTAAAAAACGTACTTTAACTTGTCAAAACGTAACTTTAACTTGTAAAAAACCTACTTTAACTTGTCAAAACGTAAGTTTAACTTGTCAAAACGTAAGTTTAACTTGTTAAAAACATACATTAACTTGTAAAAAACGTACTTTAACTTGTCAAAATATAACTTTAATTTGTCAAAACGTAAGTTTAATTTGTTAAAAACGTAATTTAACTTGTTAAAACGTAACTTTAACTTATAAAAAACGTACTTTAACTTGTCAAAATGTAATTTTAATGCGTCAAACCGTAACTTTAGGTTGTTAAAACGTAACTTTAACTTGTAAAAAACGTACTTCAACTTGTACAAAACGTACTTCAACTTGTAAAATACTTGCTTTAACTTCTAAAAAACGTACTTTAACGTGTAAAAAACGTATTTACCTTGTCAAAATGTAAATTTAGCTTGTCAAAACGTAACTTTAAATTGTAAAAAACGTACTTTAACTTGTAAAAAATGTACTTTAACTTGTCAAAACGTAACTTTAACTTGTCAAAACGTAACTTTAACTTGTAAAAAACGTACTTCAACTTGTAAAAAACGTACTTTAAATTGCAAAAAACGTATTGTAACTTGTCAAAACGTAACTTTAACTTGTCAAAATGTAACTTTAACTTTTCAAAATGTAACTTTAATTTGTCAAAACGTAAGTTTAACTTGTTAAAAACGTACTTTAACTTGTAAAACACGTACTTCAACTTGTAAAACACTTACTTTAACTTGTAAAAAACGTACTTTAACTTGTAAAAAACGTATTTACCTTGTCAAAATGTAACTTTAACTTGTCAAAACGTAACTTTAAATTGTAAAAAACGTACTTTAACTTGTAAAAAACGTACTTTAACATGTCAAAACGTAACTTTAACTTGTCAAAACGTAACTTTAACTTCTCAAAACGTAACTTTAAGTTGTTAAAACGTAACTTTAACTGGTAAAAAATGTACTCTAACTTGTAAAAAACGTACTTCAACTGGTAAAAAACTTACTTTAACTTGTCAAAACGTAACTTTAATTTGTCAAAACGTAAATTTAACTTGTTAAAAACGTAATTTAACTTGTCAAAACGTAATTTTAACCTCTCAAAATATACTTTTAATGTGTCAAAACGTAAGTTTAATTTGTTAAAAACGTAATTTAACTTGTCAAAACGTAACTTTAACTTATAAAAAACGTACTTTAACTTGTCAAAATGTAATTTTAATGCGTCAAACCGTAACTTTAAGTTGTTAAAACGTAACTTTAACTTTTAAAAAACGTACTTTAACTTGTAAAAAACGTATTTACCTTGTCAAAATGTAACTTTAACTTGTCAAAACGTAACTTTAAATTGTAAAAAACGTACTTTAACTTGTAAAAAATGTACTTTAAGTTGTCAAAATGTAACTTTAACTTGTAAAAACGTACTTCAACTTGTAAAAACCTATTTTAACGTGTTAAAATGTAACTTTAACTTGTCAAACGTAACTTTAACTTGTTCAAAACGTACGTTAACTTGTAAAACACGTACTTTAACTTGAAAAAAACGTACTTTAACTTGTCAAAATGTAACTTTAACTTGTAAAAAACCTACTTTAACTTGTCAAAATGTAACTTTAACTTGTAAAAAACCTACTTTAACTTGTCAAAACGTAACTTTAACTTCTCAAAACGTAAATTTAATTTGTTAAAAACGTGCTTTAACTTGTAAAAAACGTAATATTAGTTGTCACAACGAAACTTTATCTTGTAAAAACATAATTAAACTTATAAAAAAGTAACTTTAACTTGTAAAAAAACGTTCTTTAACTTGTCAAAATGTAATTTTAATGTCTCAAAACGGAACTTTAAGTTGTTAAAACGTAACTTTAACTAGTAATAAATGTACTTTAACTTGTAAAACACGTACTTCAACTTGTAAAACACGTACTTTAACAAATAAAAAACGTACTTCAACTTGTAAAAAACGTACTTTAACTTGTAAAAAACGTATTTGACGTGTTAAAATGTAACTTTAAATTGTCAAACCGTAACTTAAACTTGTTAAAAACGTATTTTAACTTGTAAAAAACCTATTTTAACTTGTCAAAACGTAACTTTAACTTGTCAAAACGTAACTTTAACTTGTCAAAACGTAAGTTTAACTTGTTAAAAACGTACTTTAACTTTTAAAAAATGAAATTTTACCTATCACGACGAAACTTTATCTTGTATAAAACGTACTTTAACTTGTCAAAAAGATAAATAAATTTAACAAAACGTAAATTTAACTTGTAAAAAACGTACTTTCACTTGTTAAAATATAATCTTAATGTGTCAAAACGTCACTTTAAGTTGTTAAAATGAAACTTTAACTAGTAAAAAATGTACTTTAACTTGTAAAAAACGTACTTCAATTTGTAAAAAACTTACTTTAACTTGTCAAAACGTAACTTTAATTTGTCAAAACGTAAGTTTAATTTGTTAAAAACGTAATTTAACTTGTCAAAATGTAACTTTAACTTATCAAAATATAATTTTAATGTGTCAAAACGTAACTTTAAGTTGTTAAAACGTAACTTTAACTCGTAAAAAATGTACTTTAACTTGTAAAACACGTACTTCAACTTGTAAAACACTTACTTTAACTTGTAAAAAACGTACATTAACTTGTAAAAAATGTAATTACCTTGTCAAAATGTAACTTTAACTTGTAAAAATGTAACTTTAAATTGTAAAAAACGTACTTTAACTTGTAAAAAATGTACTTTAACTTGTCAAAACGTAACTTTAACTTGTCAAAACGTAACTTTAACTTGTAAAATACGTACTTCAACTTGTAAAAAACGTACTTTAACTTGTAAAAAACCTATTTTAACTTGTCAAAACGTAACTTTAACTTGTCAAAACGTAACTTTAACTTGTCAAAACGTAAGTTTAACTTGTTAAAAACGTACTTTAACTTTTAAAAAATGAAATTTTACCTATCACAACGAAACTTTATCTTGTATAAAACGTACTTTAACTTGTCAAAAAGATAAATAAATTTATCAAAACGTAAATTTAACTTGTAAAAAACGTACTTTCTCTTGCCAAAATATAATCTTAATGTGTCAAAACGTCACTTTAAGTTGTTAAAATGAAACTTTAACTGGTAAAAAATGTACTTTAACTTGTAAAAAACGTACTTCAATTGGTAAAAAACTTACTTTAACTTGTCAAAACGTAACTTTATTTGTCAAAACGTAAGTTTAATTTGTTAAAAACGTAATTTAACTTGTCAAAATGTAACTTTAACTTATCAAAATGTAATTTTAATGTGTCAAAACGTAACTTTAAGTTGTTAAAACGTAAATTTAACTCGTAAAAAATGTACTTTAACTTGTAAAACACGTACTTCAACTTGTAAAACACTTACTTTAACTTGTAAAAAACGTACATTAACTTGTAAAAAATGTAATTACCTTGTCAAAATGTAACTTTAACTTGTAAAAATGTAACTTTAAATTGTAAAAAACGTACTTTAACTTGTAAAAAATGTACTTTAACTTGTCAAAACGTAAGTTTAACTTGTCAAAACGTAACTTTAACTTGTAAAATACGTACTTCAACTTGTAAAAAACGTACTTTAACTTGTAAAAAACATATTTTAACGTGTCCAAATGTAACTTTAACTTGTCAAAACGTACTTTAACTTGTAAAAAATGTACAATAACTTGTAAAAAACGTACTTTAACTTGTCAAAACGGAACTTTAACTTGTAAAAAACCTACTTTAACTTGTCAAAAAGTAACTTTAACTTGTCAAAAGTAATTTTAACTTGTTAAAAACATACATTAACTTGTTAAAAACGTACTTGAACTTGTCAAAAATGTGGTTTAACTTGTATCAAATGGCCTTAAACTTGTAAAAACGTACTTTAACTTGTAAAAAACCTACTTTAACTTGTCAAAATGTAACTTTAATTTGTCAAAACGTAAGTTTAACTTGTTACAAACATAATTTAACTTGTCAAAACGTAACTTTAACTTATAAAAACGTACTTTAACTTGTCAAAATGTAATTTTAAATGCGTCAAACCGTAACTTTAGGTTGTTAAAATGTAACTTTAACTTGTAAAAAACCTACTTCAACTTGTACAAAACGTACTTCAACTTGTAAAACACTTGCTTTAAGTTCTAAAAAACGTACTTTAACTTGTAAAAAACGTAATTACCTTGTCAAAATGTAACTTTAGCTTCTCAAAACGTAACTTTAAATTGTTAAAAACGTACTTTAACTAGTAAAAAATGTACTTTAACTTGTCAAAACGTAACTTTAAATTGTCAAAACGTAAGTTTAAATTGTTAAAACGTAACTTTAATTGGTAAAAAATGTACTCTAACTTGTAAAAAAACGTACTTCAACTAGTAAAAAACTTACTTTAACTTGTCAAAATTTAACTTTAATTTGTCAAAACGTAAGTTCAACTTGTTAAAAACGTAATATAACTTGTCAAAACGTAACTTTAACTTGTTAAAAACGTAACTTTAACTTGTTAAAAACGTAACTTTAACTGGTAAAAAAATGTACTTTAACTTGTAAAACACGTACTTCAACTTGTAAAACACTTACTTTAACTTGTAAAAAACGTACTTAAACTTGTAAAAAACGTATTTACCTTGTCAAAATGTAACTTTAACTTGTCAAAACGTAACTTTAACTTGTAAAAAACGTACTTTAACTTGTAAAAAACGTACTTTAACATGTCAAAACGTAACTTTAACTTGTCAAAACGTAACTTTAATTTGTCAAAACGTAACTTTAAGTTGTTAAAACGTAACTTTAACTGGTAAAAAATGTACTCTAACTTGTAAAAAACGTACTTCAACTGGTAAAAAACTTACTCTAACTTGTCAAAACGTAACTTTAATTTGTCAAAACGTAAATTTAAGTTGTTAAAAACGTAATTTAACTTGTCAAAACGTAATTTTAACTTGTCAAAATATAATTTTAATGTGTCAAAACGTAAGTTTAACTTGTTAAAAACCTAATTTAACTTGTCAAAACGTAACTTTAACTTATAAAAAACGTACTTTAACTTGTCAAAATGTAATTTTAACTTGTCAAAACGTAACTTTAAGTTGTTAAAACGTAACTTTAACTTGTAAAAAACGTACTTCAACTTGTACAAAACGTACTTCAACTTGTAAAACACTTGCTTTAACTTCTAAAAAACGTACTTTAACTTGTAAAAAACGTATTTATCTTGTTAAAATGTAACTTTAACTTGTCAAAACGTAACTTTAAATTGTAAAAAACGTACTTTAACTTGTAAAAAACGTACTTTAACTTGTCAAAACGTAACTTTAACTTGTAAAAAACCTACATTAACTTGTCAAAACGTAACTTTAACTTGTCAAAACGTAACTTTAACTTGTCAAAACGTAACTTTAAGTTATTAAAACGTAACTTTAACTGGTAAAAAATGTACTCTAACTTGTAAAAAACGTACTTCAACTGGTAAAAAACTTACTTTAACTTGTCAAAAAACGTAATTTAACTTGTCAAAACGTAACTTTAACTTGTTAAAAACGTAATTTAACTTGTCAAAACGTAATTTTAACTTGTCAAAATATAATTTTAATGTGTCAAAACGTAAGTTTAACTTGTTAAAAACGTAATTTACTTGTCAAAACGTAACTTTAACTTATAAAAAACGTACTTTAACTTGTCAAAATGTAATTTTAATGCGTCAAACCGTAACTTTAAGTTGTTAAAACGTATCTTTAACTTGTAAAAAACGTACTTCAACTTGTACAAAACGTACTTCAACTTGTAAATCACTTGCTTTAACTTCTAAAAAACGTACTTTAACTTGTAAAAAACGTATTTACCTTGTCGAAATGTAACTTTAACTTATCAAAACGTAACTTTAAATTGTAAAAAACGTACTTTAACTTGTAAAAAATGTACTTTAACTTGTCAAAATGTAACTTTAACTTGTAAAAACGTACTTCAACTTGTAAAAAACGTACTTTAACTTGTAAGAACCTATTTTAACGTGTTAAAATGTAACTTTAACTTGTCAAACGTAACTTTAACTTGTTCAAAACGTACTTTAACTTGTAAAACACGTACTTGAACTTGAAAAAAAATGTACTTTAACTTGTCAAAACGTAACTTTACCTTGTAAAAAACCTACTTTAACTTGTAAAAACGTAACTTTAACTTGTCAAAACGTAAATTTAATTTGTTAAAAACGTGCTTTAACTTGTAAAAAACGTAATTTTACCTGTCACAACGAAACTTTATCTTGTAAAAACAGAATTAAACTTATAAAAAAGTAACTTTAACTTGTAAAAAAACGTTCTTTAACTTGTCAAAATGTAATTTTAATGTCTCAAAACGGAACTTTAAGTTGTTAAAACGTGACTTTAACTAGTAATAAATGTACTTTAACTTGTAAAACACGTACTTCAACTTGTTAAACACGTACTTTAACAAATAAAAAACATACTTCAACTTGTAAAAAACGTACTTTAACTTGTAAAAAACGTATTTAACGTGTCAAAATGTAACTTTAAATTGTCAAACCGTAACTTAAACTTGTTAAAAACTTATTTTAACTTTTAAAAAACCTATTTTAACTTGTCAAAACGTAACTTTAACTTGTCAAAACGTAACTTTAACTTGTCAAACCGTAAGTTTAACTTGTTAATAACGTACTTTAACTTTTAAAAAATAAAATTTTACCTATCACAACGAAACTTTATCTTGTATAAAACGTACTTTAACTTGTCAAAAAGATAAATAAATTTATCAAAACGTAAATTTAACTTGTAAAAAACGTACTTTCACTTGTCAAAATATAATCTTAATGTGTCAAAACGTCACTTTAAGTTGTTAAAATGAAACTTTAACTTGTAAAAAACGTACTTCAATTGGTAAAAAACTTACTTTAGCTTGTCAAAACGTAACTTTAATTTGTCAAAACGTAAGTTTAATTTGTTAAAAACGTAATTTAACTTGTCAAAATGTAACTTTAACTTATCAAAATGTAATTTTAATGTGTCAAAACGTAACTTTAAGTTGTTAAAACGTAACTTTAACTCGTAAAAAATGTACTTTAACTTGTAAAACACGTACTTCAACTTGTAAAACACTTACTTTAACTTGTAAAAAACGTACATTAACTTGTAAAAAATGTAATTACCTTGTCAAAATGTAACTTTAACTTGTAAAAATGTAACTTTAACTTGTCAAAATGTAACTTTAGCTTGTCAAAATGTAACTTTAACTTGTCAAAATGTAACTTTAATTTGTCAAAACGTAAGTTTAACTTGTTACAAACATAATTTAACTTGTCAAAACGTAACTTTAACTTATAAAAACGTACTTTAACTTGTCAAAATGTAATTTTAAATGCGTCAAACCGTAACTTTAGGTTGTTAAAATGTAACTTTAACTTGTAAAAAACCTACTTCAACTTGTACAAAACGTACTTCAACTTGTAAAACACTTGCTTTAAGTTCTAAAAAACGTACTTTAACTTGTAAAAAACGTAATTACCTTGTCAAAATGTAACTTTAGCTTCTCAAAACGTAACTTTAAATTGTTAAAAACGTACTTTAACTAGTAAAAAATGTACTTTAACTTGTCAAAACGTAACTTTAAATTGTCAAAACGTAAGTTTAAATTGTTAAAACGTAACTTTAATTGGTAAAAAATGTACTCTAACTTGTAAAAAAACGTACTTCAACTAGTAAAAAACTTACTTTAACTTGTCAAAATTTAACTTTAATTTGTCAAAACGTAAGTTCAACTTGTTAAAAACGTAATATAACTTGTCAAAACGTAACTTTAACTTGTCAAAATGTAATTTTAATGTGTCAAAACGTAACTTTAAGTTGTTAAAACGTTACTTTAACTCGTAAAAAATGTACTTTAACTTGTTAAACACGTACTTCAACTTGTAAAACACTTACTTTAACTTGTAAAAAACGTACTTAAACTTGTAAAAAACGTATTTACCTTGTCAAAATGTAACTTTAACTTGTCAAAACGTAACTTTAAATTGTAAAAAACGTACTTTAACTTGTAAAAAACGTACTTTAACTTGTCAAAACGTAACTTTAACTTGTCAAAACGTAACTTTAATTTGTCAAAACGTAACTTTAAGTTGTTAAAACGTAACTTTAACTGGTAAAAAATGTACTCTAACTTGTAAAAAACGTACTTCAACTGGTAAAAAACTTACTCTAACTTGTCAAAACGTAACTTTAATTTGTCAAAACGTAAATTTAAGTTGTTAAAAACGTAATTTAACTTGTCAAAACGTAATTTTAACTTGTCAAAATATAATTTTAATGTGTCAAAACGTAAGTTTAACTTGTTAAAAACCTAATTTAACTTGTCAAAACGTAACTTTAACTTATAAAAAACGTACTTTAACTTGTCAAAATGTAATTTTAACTTGTCAAAACGTAACTTTAAGTTGTTAAAACGTAACTTTAACTTGTAAAAAACGTACTTCAACTTGTACAAAACGTACTTCAACTTGTAAAACACTTGCTTTAACTTCTAAAAAACGTACTTTAACTTGTAAAAAACGTATTTATCTTGTTAAAATGTAACTTTAACTTGTCAAAACGTAACTTTAAATTGTAAAAAACGTACTTTAACTTGTAAAAAACGTACTTTAACTTTTCAAAATGTAACTTTAACTTATAAAAAACCTACATTAACTTGTCAAAACGTAACTTTAACTTGTCAAAACGTAACTTTAACTTGTCAAAACGTAACTTTAAGTTATTAAAACGTAACTTTAACTGGTAAAAAATGTACTCTAACTTGTAAAAAACGTACTTCAACTGGTAAAAAACTTACTTTAACTTGTCAAAAAACGTAATTTAACTTGTCAAAACGTAACTTTAACTTGTTAAAAACGTAATTTAACTTGTCAAAACGTAATTTTAACTTGTCAAAATATAATTTTAATGTGTCAAAACGTAAGTTTAACTTGTTAAAAACGTAATTTACTTGTCAAAACGTAACTTTAACTTATAAAAAACGTACTTTAACTTGTCAAAATGTAATTTTAATGCGTCAAACCGTAACTTTAAGTTGTTAAAACGTAACTTTAACTTGTAAAAAACGTACTTCAACTTGTACAAAACGTACTTCAACTTGTAAATCACTTGCTTTAACTTCTAAAAAACGTACTTTAACTTGTAAAAAACGTATTTACCTTGTCGAAATGTAACTTTAACTTATCAAAACGTAACTTTAAATTGTAAAAAACGTACTTTAACTTGTAAAAAATGTACTTTAACTTGTCAAAATGTAACTTTAACTTGTAAAAACGTACTTCAACTTGTAAAAAACGTACTTTAACTTGTAAGAACCTATTTTAACGTGTTAAAATGTAACTTTAACTTGTCAAACGTAACTTTAACTTGTTCAAAACGTACTTTAACTTGTAAAACACGTACTTGAACTTGAAAAAAAATGTACTTTAACTTGTCAAAACGTAACTTTACCTTGTAAAAAACCTACTTTAACTTGTAAAAACGTAACTTTAACTTGTCAAAACGTAAATTTAATTTGTTAAAAACGTGCTTTAACTTGTAAAAAACGTAATTTTACCTGTCACAACGAAACTTTATCTTGTAAAAACAGAATTAAACTTATAAAAAAGTAACTTTAACTTGTAAAAAAACGTTCTTTAACTTGTCAAAATGTAATTTTAATGTCTCAAAACGGAACTTTAAGTTGTTAAAACGTGACTTTAACTAGTAATAAATGTACTTTAACTTGTAAAACACGTACTTCAACTTGTTAAACACGTACTTTAACAAATAAAAAACATACTTCAACTTGTAAAAAACGTACTTTAACTTGTAAAAAACGTATTTAACGTGTCAAAATGTAACTTTAAATTGTCAAACCGTAACTTAAACTTGTTAAAAACTTATTTTAACTTTTAAAAAACCTATTTTAACTTGTCAAAACGTAACTTTAACTTGTCAAAACGTAACTTTAACTTGTCAAACCGTAAGTTTAACTTGTTAATAACGTACTTTAACTTTTAAAAAATAAAATTTTACCTATCACAACGAAACTTTATCTTGTATAAAACGTACTTTAACTTGTCAAAAAGATAAATAAATTTATCAAAACGTAAATTTAACTTGTAAAAAACGTACTTTCACTTGTCAAAATATAATCTTAATGTGTCAAAACGTCACTTTAAGTTGTTAAAATGAAACTTTAACTTGTAAAAAACGTACTTCAATTGGTAAAAAACTTACTTTAGCTTGTCAAAACGTAACTTTAATTTGTCAAAACGTAAGTTTAATTTGTTAAAAACGTAATTTAACTTGTCAAAATGTAACTTTAACTTATCAAAATGTAATTTTAATGTGTCAAAACGTAACTTTAAGTTGTTAAAACGTAACTTTAACTCGTAAAAAATGTACTTTAACTTGTAAAACACGTACTTCAACTTGTAAAACACTTACTTTAACTTGTAAAAAACGTACATTAACTTGTAAAAAATGTAATTACCTTGTCAAAATGTAACTTTAACTTGTAAAAATGTAACTTTAAATTGTAAAAAACGTACTTTAACTTGTAAAAAACGTACTTTACCTTGTCAAAACGTAACTTTAACTTGTCAAAACGTAACTTTAACTTGTAAAATACGTACTTCAACTTGTAAAAAACGTACTTTAACTTGTAAAAAACGTATTTTAACGTGTCCAAATGTAACTTTAACTTGTCAAAACGTAACTTTAACTTGTTCAAAACGTACTTTAAATTGTAAAAAACGGACAATAACTTGTAAAAAACGTACTTTAATTTGTCAAAACGTAACTTTAACTTGTAAAAAACCTCATTTAACTTGTCAAAACGTAACTTTAACTTGTAAAAAACCTCATTTAACTTGTCAAAACGTAACTTTAACTTGTCAAAACGTAATTTTAACTTGTTAAAAACATACATTAACTTGTAAAAAACGTACTTGAACTTGTCAAAAATGTGGTTTAACTTGTATCAAATGGCCTTAAACTTGTAAAAACGTACTTTAACTTGTAAAAAACCTACTTTAACTTGTCAAAATGTAGCTTTAATTTGTCAAAACGTAAGTTTAACTTGTTAAAAACGTAATTTAACTTATCAAAACGTAACTTTAACTTATAAAAAACGTACTTTAACTTGTCAAGATGTAATTTGAATGCGTCAAACTGTAACTTTAAGTTGTTAAAACGTAACTTTAACTTGTAAAAAGCGTACTTCAACTTGTAAAACACTTGCTTTAACTTTTTTAAAACGTACTTTAACTTGTAAAAAACGTATTTACCTTGTCAAAATGTAACTTTAACTTGTCAAAACGTAACTTTAAATTGTAAAAAATGTACTTTAACTTGTCAAAATTGTACTTTAACTTGTCAAAACGTAACTTTAAATTGTCAAAACGTAAGTTTAAGTTGTTAAAATGTAACTTTAACCGGTAAAAAATGTACTCTAACTTGTAAAAAAACGTACTTCAACTAGTAAAAAACTTACTTTAACTTGTCAAAATGTACTTTAACTTGTAAAAAACGTATTTACCTTGTAAAAATGTTACTTTAACTTGTCAAAACGTAACTTTAAATTGTAAAAAACGTACTTTAACTTGTAAAAAACGTACTTTAACATGTCGAAACGTAAGTTTAACATGTCAAAACGTAACTTTAACTTGTCAAAACGTAACTTTAACTTGTCACAACGTAACTTTAAGTTGTTAAAACGTAACTTTAACTTGTAAAAAACGTACTTCAACTTGTACAAAACGTACTTCAACTTGTAAAATACTTGTTTTAAGTTCTAAAAAAGTGTACTTTAACTTGTAAAAAACGTAATTACCTTGTCAAAATGTAACTTTAGCTTGTCAAAACGTAACTTTAAATTGTAAAAAACGTACTTTAACTTGTAAAAAATGTACTTTAACTTGTCAAAACGTAACTTCAACTTGTCAAAACGTAACTTTAACTTGTAAAAAACGTACTTCAACTTGTAAAAAACGTACTTTAACTTGCAAAAAACGTATTTTAACGTGTCAAAATGTAACTTTAACTTGTAAAAAACGTACTTCAACTTGTAAAAAACGTACTTTATCTTGTAAAAAACGTATTTTAACGTGTTAAAATGTAACTTTAACTTGTCAAACGTAACTTTAACTTGTTCAAAACGTACTTTAACTTGTAAAACACATACTTTAACTTGAAAAAAACATACTTTAACTTGTCAAAACGTAACTTTAACTTGTAAAAAACCTACTTTAACTTGTCAAAACGTAACTTAACTTGTCAAATCGTAACTTTAACTTTTAAAAAACATACTTCAACTTGTAAAAAATGTACTTTAACTTGTAAAAAACGTATTTTAACGTATCCAGATATAACTTTAACTTGTCCAAACGTAACTTTAACTTGTTCAAAACGTAATTTAACTTGTAAAAAACGTACTTTAACTTGTAAAAAACGTACTTTAACTTGTCAAAACGTAACTTTAACTTGTAAAAAACCTACTTTAACTTGTCAAAACGTAAGTTTAACTTGTCAAAACGTAAGTTTAACTTGAGAAAAACATACATTAACTTGTAAAAAACGTACTTTAACTTGTCAAAATGTAACTTTAATTTATCAAAACGTAAGTTTAATTTGTTAAAAACGTAATTTAACTTGTCAAAACGTAACTTTAACTTATAAAAAACGTACTTTAACTTGTCAAAATGTAATTTTAATGCGTCAAACCGTAACTTTAGGTTGTTAAAACGTAACTTTAACTTGTAAAAAAACGTACTTCAACCTGTACAAAACGTACTTCAACATGTAAAATACTTGCTTTAACTTCTAAAAAACGTACTTTAACTTGTACAAAACGTATTTACCTTGTCAAAATGTAACTTTAGCTTGTCAAAACGTAACTTTAAATTGTAAAAAACGTACTTTAACTTGTAAAAAATGTACTTTAACTTGTCAAAACGTAACTTTAACTTGTCAAAACGTAACTTTAACTTGTAAAAAACGCACTTTAACTTGTAAAAAACGTACTTTAACTTGCAAAAAACGTATTTTAACGTGTCAAAATGTAACTTTAACTTGTAAAAAACATACTTCAACTTGTAAAAAACGTACTTTAACTTGTAAAAAACGTATTTTAACGTGTTAAAATGTAACTTTAACTTGTCAAACGTAACTTTAACTTGTTCAAAACGTACTTTAACTTGTAAAACACGTACTTTAACTTGAAAAAATTGTACTTTAACTTGTCAAAACGTAACTTTAAATTGTAAAAAACCTACATTAACTTGTCAAAACGTAACTTTAACTTGTCAAATCGTAACTTTAACTTGTAAAAAACATACTTCAACTTGTAAAAAACGTACTTTAACTTGTAAAAAACGTATTTTAACGTGTCCAGATGTAACTTTAACTTGTCAAAACGTAACTTTAACTTGTTCAAAACGTAATTTAACTTGTAAAAAACGTACTTTATCTTGTAAAAAGCGTACTTTAACTTGTCAAAACGTAACTTTAACTTGTAAAAAACCTACTTTAACTTGTCAAAACATAAGTTTAACTTGTCAAAACGTAAGTTTAACTTGTTAAAAACATACATTAACTTGTAAAAAACGTACTTTAACTTGTCAAAATGTAACTTTAATTTGTCAAAACGTAAGTTTAACTTGTTAAAAACGTAATTTAACTTGTCAAAACGTAACTTTAACTTATAAAAAACGTACTTTAACTTGTCAAAATGTAATTTTAATGCGTCAAACCGTAACTTTAGGTTGTTAAAACGTAACTTTAACTTGTAAAAAAACGTACTTCAACCTGTACAAAACGTACTTCAACTTGTAAAATACTTGCTTTAACTTCTAAAAAACGTACTTTAACTTGTAAAAAACGTATTTACCTTGTCAAAATGTAACTTTAGCTTGTCAAAACGTAACTTTAAATTGTAAAAAACGTACTTTAACTTGTAAAAAATGTACTTTAACTTGTCAAAACGTAACTTCAACTTGTCAAAACGTAACTTTAACTTGTAAAAAACGTACTTCAACTTGTAAAAAACGTACTTTAACTTGCAAAAAACGTATTTTAACGTGTCAAAATGTAACTTTAACTTCTAAAAAACGTACTTCAACTTGTAAAAATTGTACTTTATCTTGTAAAAAACGTATTTTAACGTGTTAAAATGTAACTTTAACTTGTCAAACGTAACTTTAACTTGTTCAAAACGTACTTTAACTTGTAAAACACATACTTTAACTTGAAAAAAACGTACTTTAACTTGTCAAAACGTAACTTTAACTTGTAAAAAACCTACTTTAACTTGTCAAAACGTAACTTAACTTGTGAAATCGTAACTTTAACTTTTAAAAAACATACTTCAACTTGTAAAAAATGTACTTTAACTTGTAAAAAACGTATTTTAACGTATCCAGATATAACTTTAACTTGTCAAAACGTAACTTTAACTTGTTCAAAACGTAATTTAACATGTAAAAAACGTACTTTAACTTGTAAAAAACGTACTTTAACTTGTCAAAACGTAACTTTAACTTGTAAAAAACCTACTTTAACTTGTCAAAACGTAAGTTTAACTTGTAAAAAACGTACTTCAACTTGTACAAAACGTACTTCAACTTGTAAAATACTTGCTTTGAGTTCTAAAAAACGTACTTTAACTTGTAAAAAACGTAATTACCTTGTCAAAATGTAACTTTAACTTGTCAAAACGTAACTTTAAATTGTAAAAAACGTACTTTAACTTGTAAAAAACGTACTTTAACATGTCAAAACGTAACTTTAACTTGTCAAAACGTAACTTTAACTTGTCAAAACGTAACTTTAAGTTGTTAAAATGTAACTTTAAGTGGTAAAAAATGTACTCTATCTTGTAAAAAACGTACTTCAACTGGTAAAAAACTTACTTTAACTTGTCAAAACGAAACTTTAATTTGTCAAAACGTAAATTTAACTTGTTAAAAACGTAATCTAACTTGTCAAAACATAATTTTAACTTGTCAAAATATAATTTTAATGTGTCAAAACGTAAGTTTAACTTGTTAAAAACGTAATTTAACTTGTCAAAACGTAACTTTAACTTATAAAAAACGTATTTAACTTGTCAAAATGTAATTTTAACTTGTCAAAACGTAACTTTAAGTTGTTAAAACGTAACTTTAACTTGTAAAAAACGTACTTCAACTTGTACAAAACGTACTTCAACTTGTAAAACACTTGCTTTAACTTCTAAAAAACGTACTTTAACTTGTAAAAAACGTATTTACCTTGTCAAAATGTAACTTTAACTTGTCAAAACGTAACTTTAAATTGTAAAAAACGTACTTTAACTTGTAAAAAACGTACTTTAACTTGTCAAATCGTAACTTTAACTTGTAAAAAACCTACATTAACTTGTCAAAACGTAACTTTAACTTGTCAAAACGTAACTTTAACTTGTCAAAACGTAACTTTAAGTTGTTAAAACGTAACTTTAACTGGTAAAAAATGTACTCTAACTTGTAAAAAACGTACTTCAACTGGTAAAAAACTTACTTTAACTTGTCAAAAAACGTAATTTAACTTGTCAAAACGTAACCTTAACTTGTTAAAAACGTAATTTAACTTGTCAAAACGTAATTTTAACTTGTCAAAATATAATTTTAATGTGTCAAAACGTAAGTTTAACTTGTTAAAAACGTAATTTAACTTGTCAAAACGTAACTTTAACTTATATAAAACGTACTTTAACTTGTCAAAATGTAATTTTAATGCGTCAAACAGTAACTTTAAGTTGTTAAAACGTAACTTTAACTTGTAAAAAACGTACTTCAACTTGTAAAACACTTGCTTTAACTTCTTTAAAACGTACTTTAACTTGTAAAAAACGTATTTACCTTGTCAAAATGTAACTTTAACTTGTCAAAACGTAACTTTAAATTGTAAAAAATGTACTTTAACTTGTAAAAATTGTACTTTAACTTGTCAAAACGTAACTTTAAATTGTCAAAACGTAAGTTTAAGTTGTTAAAATGTAACTTTAACCGGTAAAAAATGTACTCTAACTTGTACAAAAACGTACTTCAACTAGTAAAAAACTTACTTTAACTTGTCAAAATGTAATTTTAATGTGTCAAAACGTAACTTTAAGTTTTTAAAACGTTACTTTAACTCGTAAAAAATGTACTTTAACTTGTAAAACACGTACTTCAACTTGTAAAACACTTACTTTAACTTGTAAAAAACGTACTTTAACTTGTAAAAAACGTATTTTAACCTGTCAAAATGTTACTTTAACTTGTCAAAACGTAACTTTAAATTGTAAAAAACGTACTTTAACTTGTAAAAAACGTACTTTAACATGTCAAAACGTAAGTTTAACATGTCAAAACGTAACTTGAACATGTCAAAACGTAACTTTAACTTGTCACAACGTAACTTTAAGTTGTTAAAACGTAACTTTAACTTGTAAAAAACGTACTTCAACTTGTACAAAACGTACTTCAACTTGTAAAATACTTGCTTTAAGTTCTAAAAAACGTACTTTAACTTGTAAAAAACGTAATTACCTTGTCAAAATGTAACTTTAGCTTGTCAAAACGTAACTTTAAATTGTAAAAAACGTACTTTAACTTGTAAAAAATGTACTTTAACTTGTCAAAACGTAACTTCAACTTGTCAAAACGTAACTTTAACTTGTAAAAAACGTACTTCAACTTGTAAAAAACGTACTTTAACTTGCAAAAAACGTATTTTAACGTGTCAAAATGTAACTTTAACTTGTAAAAAACGTACTTCAACTTGTAAAAAACGTACTTTATCTTGTAAAAAACGTATTTTAACGTGTTAAAATGTAACTTTAACTTGTCAAACGTAACTTTAACTTGTTCAAAACGTACTTTAACTTGTAAAACACATACTTTAACTTGAAAAAAACGTACTTTAACTTGTCAAAACGTAACTTTAACTTGTAAAAAACCTACTTTAACTTGTCAAAACGTAACTTAACTTGTGAAATCGTAACTTTAACTTTTAAAAAACATACTTCAACTTGTAAAAAATGTACTTTAACTTGTAAAAAATGTATTTTAACGTATCCAGATATAACTTTAACTTGTCAAAACGTAACTTTAACTTGTTCAAAACGTAATTTAACATGTAAAAACGTACTTTAACTTGTAAAAAACGTACTTTAACTTGTCAAAACGTAACTTTAACTTGTAAAAAACCTACTTTAACTTGTCAAAACGTAAGTTTAACTTGTCAAAACGTAAGTTTAACTTGAGAAAAACATACATTAACTTGTAAAAAACGTACTTTAACTTGTCAAAATGTAACTTTAATTTATCAAAACGTAAGTTTAATTTGTTAAAAACGTAATTTAACTTGTCAAAACGTAACTTTAACTTATAAAAAACGTACTTTAACTTGTCAAAATGTAATTTTAATGCGTCAAACCGTAACTTTAGGTTGTTAAAACGTAACTTTAACTTGTAAAAAAACGTACTTCAACCTGTACAAAACGTACTTCAACTTGTAAAATACTTGCTTTAACTTCTAAAAAACGTACTTTAACTTGTAAAAAACGTATTTACCTTGTCAAAATGTAACTTTAGCTTGTCAAAACGTAACTTTAAATTGTAAAAAACGTACTTTAACTTGTAAAAAATGTACTTTAACTTGTCAAAACGTAACTTTAACTTGTCAAAACTTAACTTTAACTTGTAAAAAACGTACTTTAACTTGTAAAAAACGTACTTTAACTTGCAAAAAACGTATTTTAACGTGTCAAAATGTAACTTTAACTTGTAAAAAACGTACTTCAACTTGTAAAAAACGTACTTTAACTTGTAAAAAACGTATTTTAACGTGTTAAAATGTAACTTTAACTTGTCAAACGTAACTTTAACTTGTTCAAAACGTACTTTAACTTGTAAAACACGTACTTTAACTTGAAAAAATTGTACTTTAACTTGTCAAAACGTAACTTTAAATTGTAAAAAACCTACATTAACTTGTCAAAATGTAACTTTAACTTGTCAAATCGTAACTTTAACTTGTAAAAAACATACTTCAACTTGTAAAAAACGTACTTTAACTTGTAAAAAACGTATTTTAACGTGTCCAGATGTAACTTTAACTTGTCAAAACGTAACTTTAACTTGTTCAAAACGTAATTTAACTTGTAAAAAACGTACTTTATCTTGTGAAAAGCGTACTTTAACTTGTCAAAACGTAACTTTAACTTGTAAAAAACCTACTTTTACTTGTCAAAACATAAGTTTAACTTGTCAAAACGTAAGTTTAACTTGTTAAAAACACACATTAACTTGTAAAAAATGTACTTTAGCTTGTCAAAATGTAACTTTAATTTGTCAAAACGTAAGTTTAACTTGTTAAAAACGTAATTTAACTTGTCAAAACGTAACTTTAACTTATAAAAAACGTACTTTAACTTGTCAAAATGTAATTTTAATACGTCAAACCGTAACTTTAGGTTGTTAAAACGTACTTTAACTTGTAAAAAACGTACTTCAACTTGTACAAAACGTACTTCAACTTGTAAATCACTTGCTTTAACTTCTAAAATACGTACTTTAACTTGTAAAAAACGTATTTACCTTGTCAATATGTAACTTTAACTTGTCAAAACGTAACTTTAAATTGTAAAAAATGTACTTTAACTTGTAAAAAATGTACTTTAACTTGTCAAAACGTAACTTTAACTTGTCAAAACGTAACTTTAACTTTTCAGAATGTAACTTTAATTTGTCAAAACGTAAGTTTAATTTGTTAAAAACGTAATTTAACTTGTCAAAACGTAACTTTAACTGGTAAAAAATGTACTTTAACTTGTCAAAATGTAACTTTAACCGTTAAAAAATGTACTCTAACTTGTAAAAAAACGTACTTCAACTAGTAAAAAACTTACTTTAACTTGTCAAAATGTAATTTTAATGTGTCAAAACGTAACTTTAAGTTTTTAAAACGTTACTTTAACTCGTAAAAAATGTACTTTAACTTGTAAAACACGTACTTCAACTTGTAAAACACTTACTTTAACTTGTAAAAAACGTACTTTAACTTGTAAAAAACGTATTTACCTTGTAAAAATGTTACTTTAACTTGTCAAAACGTAACTTTAAATTGTAAAAAACGTACTTTAACTTGTAAAAAACGTACTTTAACATGTCAAAACATAACTTTAACATGTCAAAACGTAACTTTAACTTGTCAAAACGTAACTTTAACTTGTCACAACGTAACTTTAAGTTGTTAAAACGTAACTTTAACTGGTAAAAAATGTACTCTAACTTGTAAAAAACGTACTTCAACTGGTAAAAAACTTACTCTAACTTGTCAAAACGTAACTTTAATTTGTCAAAACGTAAATTTAAGTTGTTAAAAACGTAATTTAACTTGTCAAAACGTAATTTTAACTTGTCAAAATATAATTTTAATGTGTCAAAACGTAAGTTTAACTTGTTAAAAACCTAATTTAACTTGTCAAAACGTAACTTTAACTTATAAAAAACGTACTTTAACTTGTCAAAATGTAATTTTAATGCGTCAAACCGTAACTTTAAGTTGTTAAAACGGAACTTTAACTTGTAAAAAACGTACTTCAACTTGTACAAAACGTACTTCAACTTGTAAAACACTTGCTTTAACTTCTTTAAAACGTACTTTAACTTGTAAAAAACGTATTTACCTTGTCAAAATGTAACTTTAACTTGTCAAAACGTAACTATAAATTGTAAAAAATGTACTTTACCTTGTAAAAATTGTACTTTAACTTGTCAAAACGTAACTTTAAATTGTCAAAACGTAAGTTTAAGTTGTTAAAATGTAACTTTAACCAGTAAAAAATGTACTCTAACTTGTAAAAAAACGTACTTCAACTAGTAAAAAACTTACTTTAACTTGTCAAAATGTAATTTTAATGTGTCAAAACGTAACTTTAAGTTGTTAAAACGTTACTTTAACTCGTAAAAAATGTACTTTAACTTGTAAAACACGTACTTCAACTTGTAAAACACGTACTTCAACTTGTAAACACTTACTTTAACTTGTAAAAAACGTACTTTAACTTGTAAAAAACGTATTTACCTTGTCAAAATGTTACTTTAACTAGTCAAAACGGAACTTTAAATTGTAAAAAACGTACTTTAACTTGTAAAAAACGTACTTTAACATGTCAAAACGTAACTTTAACTTGTCAAAACGTAACTTTAACTTGTCACAACGTAACTTTAAGTTGTTAAAACGTAACTTTAACTGGTAAAAAATGTACTCTAACTTGTAAAAAACGTACTTCAACTGGTAAAAAACTTACTCTAACTTGTCAAAACGTAACTTTAATTTGTCAAAACGTGAATTTAAGTTTTTAAAAACGTAATTTAACTTGTCAAAACGTAATTTTAACTTGTCAAAATATAATTTTAATGTGTCAAAACGTAAGTTTAACTTGTTAAAAACCTAATTTAACTTGTCAAAACGTAACTTTAACTTATAAAAAACGTACTTTAACTTGTCAAAATGTAATTTTAATGCGTGAAACCGTAACTTTAAGTTGTTAAAACGTAACTTTAACTTGTAAAAAACGTACTTCAACTTGAACAAAACGTACTTCAACTTGTAAATCACTTGCTTTAACTTCTAAAATACGTACTTTAACTTGTAAAAAACGTATTTACCTTGTCAAAATGTAACTTTAACTTGTCAAAACGTAACTTTAAATTGTAAAAAACGTACTTTAACTTGTAAAAAATGTACTTTAACTTGTCAAAACGTAACTTTAACTTGTCAAAACGTAACTTTAACTTTTCAGAATGTAACTTTAATTTGTCAAAACGTAAGTTTAATTTGTTAAAAACGTAATTTAACTTGTCAAAACGTAATTTAACTTGTAAAAAACGTACTTTAACTTGTCAAAATGTAATTTTAATGCGTCAAACCGTAACTTTAGGTTGTTAAAACGTAACTTTAACTTGTAAAAAACGTACTTCAACTTGTACAAAACGTACTTCAACTTGTAAAATACTTGCTTTAAGTTCTAAAAAACGTACTTTAACTTGTAAAAAACGTAATTACCTTGTCAAAATGTAACTTTAGCTTGTCAAAACGTAACTTTAAATTGTAAAAAACGTACTTTAACTTGTAAAAAATGTACTTTAACTTGTCAAAACGTAACTTCAACTTGTCAAAACGTAACTTTAACTTGTAAAAAACGTACTTCAACTTGTAAAAAACGTACTTTAATTTGCAAAAAACGTATTTTAACGTGTCAAAATGTAACTTTAACTTGTAAAAAACGTACTTCAACTTGAAAAAAACGTACTTTATCTTGTAAAAAACGTATTTTAACGTGTTAAAATGTAACTTTAACTTGTCAAACGTAACTTTAACTTGTTCAAAACGTACTTTAACTTGTTAAACACATACTTTAACTTGAAAAAAACGTACTTTAACTTGTCAAAACGTAACTTTAACTTGTGAAAAACCTACTTTAACTTGTCAAAACGTAACTTAACTTGTCAAATCGTAACTTTAACTTTTAAAAAACATACTTCAACTTGTAAAAAATGTACTTTAACTTGTAAAAAACGTATTTTAACGTATCCAGATATAACTTTAACTTGTCAAAACGTAACTTTAACTTGTTCAAAACGTAATTTAACTTGTAAAAAACGTACTTTAACTTGTCAAAAACATACTTTAACTTGTCAAAACGTAACTTTAACTTGTAAAAAACCTACTTTAACTTGTCAAAACGTAAGTTTAACTTGTCCAAACGTAAGTTTAACTTGAGAAAAACATACATTAACTTGTAAAAAACGTACTTTAACTTGTCAAAATGTAACTTTAATTTGTCAAAACGTAAGTTAAATTTGTTAAAAACGTAATTTAACTTGTCAAAACGTAACTTTAACTTATAAAAAACGTACTTTAACTTGTCAAAATGTAATTTTAATGCGTCAAACCGTAACTTTAGGTTGTTAAACCGTAACTTTAACTTGTAAAAAAACGTACTTCAACCTATACAAAACGTACTTCAACTTGTAAAATACTTGCTTTAACTTCTAAAAAACGTACTTTAACTTGTAAAAAACGTATTTACCTTGTCAAAATGTAACTTTAGCTTGTCAAAACGTAACTTTAAATTGTAAAAAACGTACTTTGTAAAAAATGTACTTTAACTTGTCAAAACGTAACTTTAACTTGTCAAAACGTAACTTTAACTTGTAAAAAACGTACTTCAACTTGTAAAAAACGTACTTTAACTTGCAAAAAACGTATTTTAACGTGTCAAAATGTAACTTTAACTTGTAAAAAACGTACTTCAACTTGTAAAAAACGTACTTTAACTTGTAAAAAACGTATTTTAACGTGTTAAAATGTAACTTTAACTTGTCAAACGTAACTTTAACTTGTTCAAAACGTACTTTAACTTGTAAAACACGTACTTTAACTTGAAAAAAACGTACTTTAACTTGTCAAAACGTAACTTTAAATTGTAAAAAACCTACATTAACTTGTCAAAACGTAACTTTAACTTGTCAAATCGTAACTTTAACTTGTAAAAAACATACTTCAACTTGTAAAAAACGTACTTTAACTTGTAAAAAACGTATTTTAACGTGTCCAGATGTAACTTCAACTTGTCAAAACGTAACTTTAACTTGTTCAAAACGTAATTTAACTTGTAAAAAACGTACTTTATCTTGTAAAAAAACGCACTTTAACTTGTCAAAACGTAACTTTAACTTGTAAAAAACCTACTTTAACTTGTCAAAATGTAAGTTTAACTTGTCAAAACGTAAGTTTAACTTGTTAAAAACATACATTAACTTGTAAAAAACGTACTTTAACTTGTCAAAATGTAACTTTAATTTGTCAAAACGTAAGTTTAACTTGTTAAAAACGTAATTTAACTTGTCAAAACGTAATTTAACTTCTCAAAACGTAACTTTAACTTATAAAAAACGTACTTTAACTTGTCAAAATGTAATTTTAATACGTCAAACCGTAACTTTAGGTTTTTAAAACGTACTTTAACTTGTAAAAAACTTACTTCAACTTGTACAAAACGTACTTTAACTTGTAAAATACTTGCTTTAACTTCTAAAACACGTACTTTAACTTGTAAAAAACGTATTTACCTTGTCAAAATGTAACTTTAGCTTGTCAAAACGTAACTTTAAATTGTAAAAAACGTACTTTAACTTGTAAAAAATGTACTTTAACTTGTCAAAACCTAACTTTAACTTGTCAAAACGTAACTTTAACTTGTAAAAAACATACTTTAACTTGTAAAAAACGTACTTTAATTTGCAAAAAACGTATTTTAACGTGTCAAAATTTAACTTTAACTTGTAAAAAACGTACTTCATCTTGTAAATAACGTACTTTAACTTGTAAAAAACGTATTTTAACGTGTTAAAATGTAACTTTAACTTGTTAAACGTAACTTTAACTTGTTCAAAACGTACTTTAACTTGTAAAACACTTACTTTAACTTGAAAAAAACGTACTTTAACTTGTCAAAACGTAACTTTAACTTGTAAAAAACCTACTTTAACTAGTCAAAACGTAACTTTAACTTGTCAAAACGTAAATTTAATTTATTAAAAACGTACATTAACTTGTCAAAAATGTGGTTTAACTTGTAAAAAATGGACTAACTTGTCAAAATGTAATTTTAATGTGTCAAAACGTAACTTTAATTTGTTAAAACGTAACTTTAACTCGTAAAAAATGTACTTTAATTTGTAAAACACGTACTTCAACTTGTAAAACACTTACTTTAACTTGTAAAAAACGTATTTCAACTTGTTAAAAACGTACTTTAACTTGTAAAAAACGTATTTTAACGTGTCAAAATGTAACTTTAACGTGTCAAAATGTAACTCTAACGTGTCAAAATGTAACTTTAACTTGTCAAAATGTAACTTTAACTTGTTAAAAACGTACTTTAACGTGTAAAAAAGTTACTTTAAATTGTTAAAAACGTAACTTTAACTTGTCAAAACGTAAGCTTAACTTGTTAAAAACGTGCTTTAACTTTTAAAAAACTTAATTTCACTTGTCACAACGAAACTTTATCTTGTAAAAAAAGTACTCTAACTTATAAAAACATAATTAAACTTATAATAAAGTAACTTTAACTTGTAAAAAACGTACTTTTAACTTGTCAACATCTAATTTTAATGTCTAAAAACGTAACTTTAAGTTGTTAAAACGTAACTTTAACTGGTAAAAAATGTACTTTAACTTTTAAAACACGTACTTCAACTTTTAAAACACGTACTTTAACATGTAAAAAACGTACTTCAACTTGTAAAAAACGTACTTTAACTTGTAAAAAACGTATTTTAATGTGTCAAAATGTAACTTTAACTTGTCAAAACGTAACTTTAACTTGTTAAAAACGTACTTTAACTTGTAAAAAACCTACTTTAACTTGTCAAAACGTAACTTTAACTTGTCAAAACGTAAGTTTAACTTGTTATAAACGTACTTTAACTTTTAAAAAACGTAATTTTACCTATCAGAACGAAACTTTATCTAGTAAAAAACATACTTTAACTTGTAAAAAACATAATTAAACTTATCAAAACGTAAATTTAACTTGTAAAAAACGTACTTTAACTTGTCAAAAATGTAATTTTAATGTGTCAAAACGTAACTTTAAGTTGTTAAAACGTAACTTTAGCAGGTAGAAAATGTACTTTAACTTGTAAAACACTTACTTTAACTTGTAAAAAACGTACTTCAACTTGTAAAAAACGTACTTTAACTTGTAAAAAACGTATTTTAACGTGTCAAAATGTAACTTTAACTTGTTAAAAATATAATTTTACTGGTCACAACGAAACTTTATATTGTAAAAAACGTACTTTAACTTGTAAAAAACATAACTAAACGTATCAAAACGTAACTTTAACTTGTAAAAAACGTATTTTAACTTGTCAAAATGTAATTTTAATGTGTCAAAACGTAACTTTAAGTTGTTAAAACGTTACTGTAACTGGTAAATAATGTACTTTAATTTCTAAACAACGTATTTCAACTTGTAAAACACTTACTTAAACTTGTAAAAAAACGTACTTCAACTTGTCAAAAACGTACTTTAACTAGTAAAAAACGTATTTTAACGTGTCAAAATGTAACTTTAACTTTGTTGGGTGCATAAAAGACGCGACGACTCGACGGAGGCTCCGAGAGGGCTTAGCCTTGCCCTGGCCGGCGCCCTACACCTGTCCACTCGGCCTAGGAATATTTCCCTCGGCCGATGGCTGGCCCAGCAGCCTCCCTTGGCCCGGCCAAAGGCCGGCCCACAACTTTTCACTCGGCCAATGGCCGAGTGAAACCTCCCCCTCGGCCAAGGGCCAGCCTTGGCCCTTCCTTGACCCGGCCAAGGGCCGGTCCAAGACTATTCACCTTGCCAAAGGCTGGGTAAAGCTTCCTCTCGGCCGAAGGCCGGTCGTGGCCATTCCTTGACCCGGCCAAAGGCCGGCCTAAGACTATTCACCCGGCCAAAAGCCGGGTGAAGCTTCCTCTCGGCCGAAGCCCGGTCCTAGCTTTTCCTTGACCCGGTCAAAGGCCGGCCCAAGACTATTCACCCGGCCAAAGGCCGGGAGAAGCTTCCTCTCGGCCGAAGTCCGGCCCTGGCCATCCCCTGACCCGGCCAAGGGCCGGCCCAAGACTATTCACCCGGCCAAAGGCCGGGTGAAACTTTCTCTCGGCCGAAGGCCGGCCTTGGTCCTTCCTTGGCTCCTCTTTGACCCGGGCAAGGGCCGGCCCAAGAACTTGCATTCGGCCGAAGGCCAGACGAGAGGCTTCCCTCGGCCAAGGGCCGTCTCCAGACTTCTTTGGCCAGTCAAAGGCCACCCTTGGCTCAAATATGCTCACAAGACATGTCTTATAAATATGGGGCACGATTCCCGAATGAAGGTAACCAAGACTTGAGTACTGAAACGCTGCTGAACTTGTACTTCACTCGTTTCTCTCAAACTTCAACCCTCTAAACTCCTAACCTTTTTATCCACATCAATCCTACTAATGTTGAGCGTCGGAGAGGTAAACAGAGGCGCCCCCTCTGTTTCTCCTTCGTAGTTCACTTGACTTCTTCTCATTTCGGGTACCTGCATCGAGCAAATCTCATTGACAGCTAAGGGGTGACTTGGGACACCGAGTCCAACACGCTAAGAACCCGAACGCGATCACTTGGTCTGGCCTTTGGTCGAGCCGTTCTGGGTTCCTAAATCGTTGTCCGAAAACGAGCGACGATATTTTGGCGCTAGAAGGAGGGGAACCGCACAGTTTGGCTAATTACTCTCGCTTTCCGGCGAAGCCAACCTTGTTCCCCGTCAGCAACCTCCGACAAGATGAGCCAGATTCCAGTTGCGTCTACCGGCACCCGGGCGACGAACGACAGATATGGCCTTCGAAGCCTCTCCCATCAACTCGGCGATCAACCTCGTGAGAATGAAAATGGGTCCCGAGGCTCGAGGGAGGATCCCGACGTCGCTCTCAGAGAGGATACAGCTCGACGACTCGCGAAAATTCTGGATCGACCGGGATTGGACAATACGCTCATCGCCGACCTCCTCGGATATGATATTGACAAAAGCTCATTCCGGGATGGTTCCGACCCCGAATACGTGGGGGAATCTCAGACGGACGAGATAACTCCTCTCCCTATGGTCTCAAGAGCTGGGTGAATATGGTATAGATTTTCAACCAAGAACCGCAATCAAAGGTCAAGCTCTCGCCGACTTTGTAGTCGAATTCACAGGAGCCTCCCCAATAGGGGACAATGCAGAGGTATTCGGAGAAAAAGGAGGTAACCCAGCCATGAAGAGGCCGACGGGCCCAGAAGGCCTGTTCTGGGAACTACACGTCGATGGCGCATCGAACGCCCAAGGCGCCGGTGCTGGCATCATACTTATGAACCCTGATAGGGAAAATATTAGGTATGCCATGCGATTCGAGTTCAATTCTGCAAACAACAAGGCCGAATACGAAGCTCTAATCATAGGCTTGGAATTGGCAGAGAAACTCGACGCCAAAAATCTGCGCATCCATTGCGACTCACAATTGGTAGTCAACCAGGTCAAAGGAGAATACGGCGCCAAGGAGCCAAGCATGAAGGCATACCTCGCCAAAGTTGTCAAACTCTAAGAATCATTCTCATGGTTCGAAATAGTCCAGATTCCCAGTGCGAAAAACGTCGATGTCGATGTTCTGGCCCGTTTAGCATCTGGGATAGATGAAGGGGGGATCGATGATGTCCCAATAGAAAAGCTGACAAGACCGTGTATCTCAAGAAATGATGTGGGAATGATAAAACAAACACAACAGACGACATGGATGACGCCACTGCTAAAGTACCTCCAAAAGGGGGAGACCCCCGAGGGAAAAGAAGAAGCCCGGAGAATGAAGAATCTGGCATCCAAATACGTGTTGAGAGAGGAGACCCCATACAAACGAGGATATTCCGTGCCACTCCTCCGGTGCCTATCCGAGGATGAAGCAAGGAAAGCTTTGTATGAAGTGCACGAGAGAATTTGTGGAAATCACTCGGCCGGACTGTCATTGGCCTTGAAACTGCTCCGAGCGGGGTATTCCTGGCCAAGCATGAAGAGGGACGCGCACTCATGGGCTAGGAAATGCGACAAGTGCCAGAGATTCGCACATTTCCCAAGACAGCCCCCGACACCGTTATGTCCGGTCATTGTACCCCGACCTTTCGCCAAGTGGGGGGTCGACCTCATCGGGGAATTACCCATGGCCCCAAGACAATACAAATTCGCGATCGTCGCAGTAGACTACTTCACAAAGTGGGTCGAAGCGGAACCACTCGCCAAGATCACAGAAACAAACACAACGAGTTTCATGTGGAAGAACATAATATGTCGATTTGGGGTTCCCGAGTCGATCGTCACCGACAACAGGAAACAGTTCGACAACGCACGCCTGCGGGAGCTGTGCGAGCAATTGGGGATTCGCAAGACCTACTCATCGCCTCGACACCCTCAAGCTAATGGTCAAGTTGAAGCAGTCAACAAGACAATCAAAGAAAACTTGAAGAAAAAGCTAGAAGCAAAAAAGGGGGCTTGGGAGGAAGAGTTATTGACAGTCTTATGGGCATATAGAACCACGGCGCGAAACGCTACTGGCGAAACCCCGTTCGCACTGGCATTCGGCGTCGAGGCCGTGATACCTTTAGAAACAAGTATCCCCACCTGTCGGATTACCGATTACGACAGCGCTCGTAATGACGAGGCAATGAGGGTGGACCTAGACCTCATCGACGAAAAGAGAATAGGCGCGCTATCACGTTTGACTGAACAAAAGAGAAAAGTGGAAAGATACTACAATTCGAAAGTCAAGATAAGGAAATTCGCAAACGGAAGCCTTGTTCTCAGGAAGGTTTTCCAAAACACACAAGTCCCGGGAGCCGGAGTCCTGGGACCCACCTGGGAAGGTCCATATCGGGTACGTCAAGCCACTCACAACGCACTTACGAACTGGAAAATCTCGAAGGTCTCGTTTTCACCCACCCATGGAATGCTGAACATTTGAGGCAATATTATAAATAGGCGTCACCTAAACGATGACCTGTTTTATTATTTTTCGTAGTGTAAATTAGTTGTACGTATGGTCCATGACCCATGAAGTGTAATCTTTTTTCTCGAAAATGAATAAGAAATACGCCTCATGTCAGTTTACTTATAACATTTGCAAATTTCTAAATAAACTCGGGGGGCTACGACATAGGCCATGTCCTTGTACAATCCAATTCGCGCCATGCGACCGCGTACTCGCACGCCGACAGGCAGCAAGTCTCGCACGATCCGCCAACGGGCCAACATCCGCGCACCGCATGATGCTTGCCTAGCGACCATGTACTCACGCACCGACAGGCAGCAAGTTCGCACGACCCGTCGCCGGATCAACATCTGCGCACCAGATGACTCGCCTTAAACAACCATGTGTCACCCGCCAAAAGGCAAGGGTGAACCCCAAATAATTTCACACCATAACAAAGACATATATCAAAGGAAGGATAACATCAAATAAAAATCCAATGGAGATTTTCTTAAAAACACGTAAAGGAAAGCAAGCGCTAAACATGTGCGCAAAAGGAATGAAAAGAGAATGAAATGATCACTCAGAACAAAAGTCTACTTGTTCCTCGTCAATAGGGGCGCCGGACCTGTCGGTAGTCTCTCCGTCATGGGGACGGTTTGTGGACTGAGCGACCTCTGAAAGAGCTCCAAGTGGCACGCCATCTAACCGAGGAGCTTCGTCAAGCGAGGGGAGCATCGCCTCGAAAAAGGAAAAAGTGACCCCCCGGGCCATGTTCTCCTTCGCGACGGCGTCACGGACACGCACGGCGGCCGCGTGGCGGGCCTCCTCCAAGGCCAGATCCCAATCATCCTCTAAGTCGGCTTTCAACTTCACAGCATCGTCTTTTTCCTCGATAAGAGCTTGCATCTCGAGGAGTAGGGAGTCTCTCTCCCTCTCAACCTTGACACGAGAGATCTCGCTCGTCATCAGCTGAGCGTGCACAATCTTCAACTCCTCGTCCCTGCCCGAGAGTGCCGTCTGAAGTTTCTTTGTCTCGCCTAGAAACGTGTCTGCCGCCTGTTCTCCTTTCTCTCGAGACTTGCGATCCTCCGCTCACAACAATCGTTTAGTCTCCAACTCCGCGCGAACCTTCCGCAGCTACCCCTCCAGGACGTGGAATTCACCGATGGGATGAACCTCCATTAAGGCAACAGCATGATCGGCCGCCATTTTCTCGGTGTCCTTCTTCATGACCTGCATCCTTCGCAGCAAATCTCGGAGGATCGCGTCACCCCGTTCTTGTCGAGCAAGCATATGACAAAACAAGGGCGAAGACACATGTACGTATGTAAAGGAAGGGAAACGAATGACGAACACGCGACGCTAAGTAGGAAGAGATTTACCTTACGAGCATCACTAATCCCATTTTGGAAGTAGTCCAGGTCCCCGGTCGTCAAAAGACCTTTGAATTCCCGCAAAGGAGAATCAAGGATCCCCCGCGAACACTGACCCCGCAACACCGCGGCCTCCTTCAAAAGCGAGGACTCCATGCTACCCGACGCACTCGAAGTGTGGGCACGCTTGTTGCCGGAAGGCTCGACGAAAGAAGTGGGCGGAACCGGCTGTTTATTTGAAGAAACCACCTCGGCCCCGGTCCGAGCCGGCGACCTTCCGCGTCGGGCCTCGACCCGCAGACGTGCGGCGGCCAGGGCATGCACGCACGCGAGCGATTGCGAGCCATCGTGTCTGAAACAAAAAGAAACGAAACAAAGGTCATAATATAGGGGAGAAAAGATACGAGGAGAGCGATACCCACAGAGGCAGGCGTGAGGTTAATACCCCCCGATCCGGGAGGCGAAGGGAGGTCTGCCGCCTCGAGTTCAATGCTTCCAGCGGGCTCTTCAGCTAAAGTGGGATCGGAGGTCGTCCCCGAGTCAGGGACGAACCACCCAGTGGTCGCCATAAGATCGGCAGACTCGAAGAGGAGCCCTTGTCGCCTCGAATCTGGGATGGCCCCAATCACGAGCGCAAGCTCAAAATCATCAGTATCGCGGTCCGCTTGGAAGTCAGCAACGAGTCCGAAGGTCAACGACGCCGTTCCAAAAGCAGATTCTGATACCCACACCCAGGGATAGCGATGCTTAGTAGACAACTTGGTGATGATAGGAAATCGCTTCCGGTTTTGAACTTTATAAAAACCCGGCTTCCCAGACACGCCGTGGACATATACGAGATTCCGAATCTCATCGGCCGTCACGTTCCGACCTCGTGCCCGATATAGCATCATATGACACGCCGCCACCACTCGGTAGAAGATAGGAGACATCTGGGACGCGTGAACACCCAGCAGAAGCAACAGGTCCTGAATTACCGGCTGGAAGGGCAGTCGCAAGCCCCCGCGGAGACTCGCCTCGTGAACGGCCGCAAACCCCAATCGCGGACGGCTCGGAAGGTCGTTGGGTAACGGTCGTAACAACGAGATGGAGTTCGGGACATTGACCCTCCGCCTCAAGCTCGTAAAACTGGCGAGAGAAAGGGAGCTCGGAAGATTGATCCCAGAGCAATCGAAGCCGTCCCGAGCCGCCGACTCCCTAATCGGGAACGACATAGCACGCTTCTCCTCCCTCACGGTCGAAGTGACGGGGGTGATCAAGCGAGGACAATGGTCAGCCGACTCGTCAAAACCCTCCACTCCGAGAACTATCAAGATGGAACGCCTCGCATCCACACAACCCTCGTCGACCGCGTCACTCCCGCCAATGCCAGAAACCGCCCGAGTGGGGCGTCCCGACTCTGCGTCGTCCTCCCGCGTCGTCCTCCCCGGCAAGCACGGTGCCGCCCAGACCCGCGCGGAGGTCCTCGCCCAGACCGGAACGGGGTGCGTTGCCGCCCGGCCCCGCGCGGAAGTCCTCGCCAAGACCGGCGCGGGGTGCGTCGCCGCCCAGCCCCGCGCGGAGGTCCTCACCAAGACCAGCGCGGGGTGCGTCGCCGCCCAGCCCCGCGCTGAGGTCCTCGCCCAGACCGGCGCG